>VZRZ01008697.1:0-138042 GCA_013398175.1 Climacteris rufus | reverse complement strand
AAAAAAAAAAAAGACAAAATTGATCCTTACTTCTTTCTGTGATGACTTGCACGTGTGCTGACACGCTCTGCCTGAGAGGTTCAAGGCTGCTGTGCAGGATGTGGTGAGCCCCATGCTCAGTTGGGTTGCTGCTGGACATCCCTGTAGTTCTGGCCTTTGTGGGGCATCTCTGCTTCCCCTGCACCCCACCAACCCTTTCCCCCCTGACTGCACCCACTGCTGCTGCAGCAGCACTAGAGGATCAGCTGGAAATGGCCTGGCTGCCCAGAGTTTTCTGACTCAAAGCAGTTTGACACCCAGCTCAAAGCTTTCCAGCTCAAAGCAGTGCGCTGAGGATGCTCTTCAGATGCTCCACAGGTGGGAGAAGGCCTGTGGGAAGCTGTGTGCATTGTTCTGCCTGTCTGTGTCATCTTCCTCGTGCTGGGCAGCTGGGGACCTGTGTGTCACCTGTGAGCCACCACTACAGTGCTATTTGTGCCTCTACCCACAGGAAGGGCTTTGTTTCTCACTCCAGATGCTTGGTTACCTTGCCCAAACAATAAGCAAACACAAAACATTAAGAATTTACATAAGCACAAAAAAATGCTTGATAATTTCTATTACACATAATAATGACATTAGGAGTCTGTTTTAAATGCTTCCCATCAAATAACTGGAATGTATATTGAATGCATTTTTTAAAACAAAATACTGTTTTGAGAGCCAGGTTGGAGATCCTCAAAACCTTTCTAGATGTTCTATAAAAGAATATTTTAAATATTTCTAAACGTTTGGAAATGTTTTTAGATAATAACCTGTTTTGGGTAGTGACAACTCTTTTTGCTTCATTCAAGTCTTAGTGCAGGACAGAGCCGCAGGGGCTGACATGGGGTTAACTAATCCAGAGGTATGGAGAGAATTGGGTTTTCTCAGCCTAGAAAAAAAAAAGATTTTGAAGTGACCTAATTGTGGTAGTGTCAAGACAAGGGGG
Organism: Climacteris rufus; assembly: GCA_013398175.1. NCBI lineage: Eukaryota > Metazoa > Chordata > Aves > Passeriformes > Climacteridae > Climacteris > Climacteris rufus. The sequence goes on along the minus strand of VZRZ01008697.1, from coordinate 137,072 downwards.
AATGGCTTCAGACTGAAATAGAGTAGGTTTAGGTTACATGTTAGGAATTCTTTACTATGAGAATGGGGAGATACTGGAACAAGTTGCCCAAGGGAGGTGGTGGATGCCCCATCCCTGGGGCAAGGCCAGGATGGATGGGGCTCTGAGCAGCCTGGTCGAGTGGAAGGTGTGACTGCCCGTAACAGGGGGTTTGGAACTGGATGATCATTTAGGTCCCCTCACCCATTCTAATTCTAATAATTCTAACCTGAAGAGACAGACTGATAGATGTTTGTCTAACTTATATCTTAAAATTATAAATTTTCAATATCAGAGATTCTAAAATGCCGCAGGAATAAGTTCCCTGGAATCTACTCTTGCATCTTACTACATCTTTTTAGGGTGATGTTTCTGTAACATTCAGCTCAGCTATTGTTGCAATTCAAACTCATTGTATTTGTTGCTTTTAGACAGCAGATTCTCTCCTGCATTACAGATAAGCACAACATTCTATTACCACCCTTCCTGAAAGCTTCTTTAAATAGTTGCAGACTGTTATGTTCTAGACCAAGCAAATAGAATTATTTTTGTTGTTACTTTTTCTTATGACCTTTCATAGTTTCAACAATTTTTTTGTTCAGTTCTAGATTCTTTTAGGAGTCCACCCTGTATTATCCAAGAGGAAGATGAAAATTGTCAAATATTTCTTTACCTGTGTAATTTGCAATACTAGTATTCTTACTCTAATGTTTGCTTTGAGATTTGAAAAGACAAACATATTTTTTAAAACATTTAAGGGGTTAATGTGCAATCAAAATAACATATTTGCTCAAGGTAGGCCAAATTTCCTTTTGCCCCAGGGGTGGGTATACAATACTGTAGAACAACAGAGTTTACAATCTTTAAAATTTTTTGGCAGCCTACTATCAGATTAGTTATTAGAACAACTTCAGTGGAAATATTCCATAGGAAAAAAAATTATTAAAGAACAAACTTTGTATTTCAAACACTACAATTAGATAATCCTGTATGAAACTCCTCAAGACACAGATGGCAAATATAGATCCTAGGAGAAAATAGTACTTGCTAATTCCTTGACTTCTCCCTATCCTACCACTTTCCTAACTTTTCAGCATGTGAGCTTTACCTTCCAAAACACAACATTAAACAGACCCAGGCAATATAGTATGATCAGTGAAATTCACACTGGATTGGCTCTTGCAATGTGCTCTGGAAAGACAGATGATCTGTGTGGAAAGAGATCTTTTTATTTAAGCAGATGACAAGAAATATTTGGCCTGACCTTGGCCATAAAACAAAAGCACTTCATGCTGTCCTGAGTTAATCAAAGTTCAGCGAGAGCCAGAATTGCCACATGGAAATCTGCAGGCTGCCATTCCAGGGTTAGAAAAATGATGCTCCTTTTAGGGAGGAATCATTTGACTTGCACTGCAGAAGTTATATGCTTTCTTATCTTTCAGGAGAACATTCCCCTCATGTTTTCCATCTTGATTCATGATTCACTCATGATCGTTTGATGATCCTGAAAGAACTATGACCTTCTCTTTGAAAGCATGTAGGCAGTCCTGGAAGCCTTTGCGGGCACATGACAGGAATACCAACTAGGTTAGAAATATAAACAGGAAATTCAATAAGGCTGGATTTTGTCACACAGTAGTCAAGGGGCAGCTTTGTCACTGACTTGCATAACTGAGCCCTAAGTGAACTCAAGAGAGACAGAATGGATAAAAAGGGAAAGCCTTCTCCATTTCACTACATGGTTCAGTGCTGGTTTTCTAAGCAACACACTCCTGTCCTTAATGAATTGTACATGGTAGTAAATCTGTTTTCAAAACATTATTTTGGCTAAATGAGATTATACTTAAAACCTTGGCTTGAGGAATAACACAGTGACTTCTTTAACCAAAATTTTCCTTATGTGTAATGAACCATGTTCATTGGTAATAAGCACTTGTTGGAAGAAAGAAAATGTCTTTTTAGCAAAGTGTGTGTTCTAAAAGGTAGTCTGATTTGTGTGGAGACTACAAGAAGAGAAGAAAATGTCATTGAATTTCTGAGACTGAACATTAGACAATGAATTCTCAAAGTAAATTATTATAGAAACTTATCTCAGTTTTTCAGTTACTCATGATTTTCATTTGGCAAATGGAGGTTTGTCTGGAGGAAACTGTGATAATTGGCACATGACTTCATTCTGCTGTTACTACCACTACTATCATTGTAGTAATTCATATTTCAAATCAGTTAAGAAAAGAACATCTGACTGCAAACAAAATTAGCAGAGTTAGAAACATTTCTTTGTATCTTCAGTAGAGCCTGGGATATGGCACAGATTTATTCAATGTATCTCAGTATGTATTTTAAACTTCATAATTAAATGTTTTCATTAAACCAACTATTAAGCAGGTATAAAAATTTTGAAAAATAATGCCATTCTCTAACAAATAAAAATTGTTATTTTCTTATAATTTCCTGGTAAGATGAGCCATGGGAGCAAATCGACTATCTTGAAATTGTCCCTCATTTTGGTGGGGGTGAAAAGGAGAAGCACAGTGTGAGGCCCCTGCCCTGTCTGGTGATGGGCAGAGGACCAAAGTGCTGCTGGTGCAGGATTAATGCTTGGCCTGTTGGCAGCCCCAGAGCAGCCGGGGGCTGTGACCACAGCGCTTGCACATCAGTCCTGGGGGAGTGCAGTGCTGATGGAGTTCAGGAAAGAGGGGGCCTTTGTGCAAAAGAGCACCTTCTTCTGAAAATGACAATTTGCTCCTTAGTTGAGGACATTTTTAACCTTGAATACGGTGTTTAGCATACCAGGGAACCATGCAAAGATTTGGGAGGGTTTCATCTGTGTGTTTGAGACACTTAAATATGCAGTGAGAACCTATGTTTTGTTCATTTGTGATCAAAAATAACGTGGTACATTTTTCCAGTCTACTCTAGATAAATTCAGTAGTCTTTTTCACGTTAGTAGAAGTCATGCAAGATAAGCACAAAACAACACTGAGGTTATCCCATACTGACGTTTAAATTAGTAAAGAAAAATGTGTTCACTCCCTGCAATACTGGATTCTTTTTGCCCCTTTCTCTTTAATTTCTATTAATACAAATTATTTGTTCATTAGTATATTGGCCTTAATTAGCTTTCATCTTTCCCCTTTTGATTTAAATATTTCCAAGCTCCATTAAACTGGCTGTGTGAATGCCAGAAAATTGTCTACTACTGAATACCAAGTGTGTGTCTTTGTCACAGTGTAAATTGAAAGGTCACAACAAGTCATCTAATTGCTGGTACATATTCTATTAATTGCACTCTTAATGTGTTAAGCACACTGAAATTATCAGATGAAGGATGCTATGTTCTGGTAAAACATCAGGCGTGCCTGAATTATAGACAGACAACATAAGAAAATTATTCTAAGATCTGTTAAAATATTTTGATGTGGGTCCAGCTCCCTCTTATTAATTGACAGTGACTTGCTCACCTCCCCTGCTCCTGATGTCAGCTCCTTCACTTCTCAGAGCAGGGATACTTGGAAAATCCAAGAGCAACAAGCTGCTTTCTCCTTTTATTTGTGGGATGTGCTCTGTCCAGGCAAGAATGTAGGAATTCTGTGGTTCTTCTCAGTATTTGTCTCTCTTAATTCCTTCAGAAGGTGTGTTTATACTGTATGATTTCTCTAAAGAAACATTGTCAAGATGAAAAATGGAAGGCCGAGGAGTTAGGAAAAAATTAAGATGGTGAGACTCTGCTTTAGCTTTATCTAGCATCTGCAAAAATTGATGAATAACAGCTGCAGAATTGGTATTTGCCTAATCCTGCAAAGTGTTGGCTCCTCTGAGTTATAAAATGCACCCTAAATTCCTAGCACACAAGAGAATATATTTTTCTCCTTTTTAATTAATCAAAAACTTACTGTCTTAAGCCAAAGTCTCATCATTCAACCTCCACTTTCCACAATAATTATTGCTTCCTGATACATATGTGGAGCTCATGCATCACTACTTCCAACAATATGTCATCTTTCAACCATATATCATAAACCAACCATCAGAGAAACAAAAAAAACTTGTTTTAAAGCAACTCAGTCAGCATCAGATTGGAACACTGCTCACTTTTAAGAACATATTTAGTACTCTGTCATACTTTGTTTTGTGAAGTTGGATGTTTCCTCCCTGTTTGAATATATGAAATGATGAAATTTAATCTTTAAAGACAAAGCATAAAAAAAAGTCATGTCTTACATAGGTAGGTTATGAAATGGCAGCTCTCAAATTGCTTAGCATTTGGAGGGATTGTTAAGGTGAAAAAGCTGAGCAACCATTTCAGCTCCAGTAATTCTTCTGTACAGTCAGGAAAGCAAGATGGCAGGATAAACAGAAACAAAAGCATTCATTCCAATAATATTCTTTTGCAAAAGAATTCAAATTTTTCATCAGAAATGTTAGCACAATTTCAGATGTCAAAATTGTGTTTTATACACTACAAGAAATTATATGTTGGCTAAATTAAACTGTCTTTTCCCTAAAAATTAATTTTTAATGCAGAAATTTTCAAAACCGATTTATTCAGCTCAGCAGCCAAAAAAAAAAAAAAAAAGACAGTACAATTGCTCTGTTATTACTGATAATATAGAAGATATGTGTTAAACCCCCAACCTAATTCACTTACTTATTTGTTGCATATAACTGAATGTGAGAAAAATGGAAAATATTAGAAATAAAGTGGCAGCCTTCACTGTTACGTAAGGGCCAGATTTTGTAAAGGGACTCCTGTATATGATGAAAATACAATGCAAGTGGAATTTAGACACAAAATTAAAAGGAACAAAGGGCACAGAAGATCCTTTGCACTGGAATTTTCATTCAACTCCAGATTCACTTTTCCTGGAACACATGTGCAGCTACCAGAAAGGTCTCAGACCTGCAGCAGTTAAGTAACTGCATTCAGCTCTTCAAAATATTCCCAAGAAGTGCATTTCCAGCCCCACTGTGAACATATTCTTGAACAGAATGTCATCATCTCATGCATAAATATTTGTGCTGGGAAGACTTTTCCATAAATAAAGCTTGGAACATAGTCAGGCAACAAAAAAGAGGTATGTTACTTTTATAGATAAGGAGTGTTTCCAGAGAGCTGAAAACAAAACCAAACAAAAAATAAAATAGGTTTTCAGAATATAGACAGATGTACTAATAATTTTAAATGTGGCAGGATGTTACTTGCCAAAGTAACAAATTTTATATATTCCTGTGGTAGAACAACTTTTGGTTCTGTAGTATGTTTTTAGAATTTCTGTCCAAAATTCAAGCTGATGTAATTCAATATAGATTATTGAGGGGAATATTAGTCTGCACTTATTTCATAAACTATCAGTCTGCACTGTGAAGTTATTTTTATTTTGTCTTTTTTTGAGAAGAGACTGCCCCATGAGATGGGTCCCGAAAGGCTTGACAATATCACTTTTGAAACTATTTACATTCCTGACACTGCATAATAAAATTTTTATTCTGTTCTTTTGTGACTTTTTTATTGCTTGCTTTTGAAACATCATGTTTTATTATCTTGCAGTCCTATTATCAATCTTGAGCAATAAGATGACTGTAATGACCTGTTTTAATAAGCCCATTACAGATTCCTATGTTGATTTGACATACCTAAGTGTAGTAAAATGGTTTATGAGGAATAAACAGCTGAGTAATATCACATTCATATCCTTGGAGATGAAGTGATTGTAGATGAGAAATGAATCATTGAAGGAGACACAGCCTGGTTATTTCAGTTTCTGAACTCTAAAACAATGTGAGACAGTGTCGTGGATGGAGTCATGCACTTCACTCATAATAGAGAAGCCACAATACATTTTATTGATAGAAAGGAGGGAGTTAACAAAGTTCAGTGGTGAATGTGATAGTGATTTGACAAGATTTAGTGGCAAGGTAGGCTTGCTTACTGCATAGAGGACAGGGTCATCAGACAAAACTGTCTGGAAGACCCTCCTCTTGAGTCAGGAGTCTCAGAAAGGATGCCCTTGTTTGCTAAACTCCTTCTCAGAGGGGTGTCTGGGTGCAGATAGATCCAGTCCTAGTCCCAGACATGGTCAGTGCTTTATGTCTAAAGGATTATATATGCACAATCAATACTTTATATCACTCAGCTAAGATTTCAATGCTTAGCATGCTATTAATCACTTGCAGAGAACCTATTGTGGCAAAAAATCTCTCAGTCTCAAGGACTAACCTTGGGAGGTATCCCTGCTCAAGGGGAGATCCTGCATGCAGCCTGGTGCAGTGCAGGAGACCTCAATGGGCCCTGGGCTGTCCACTATTTATGGAGTAAGATAATTGACTTTTTCTCAGATTTTCATAGCAGCAAGGTGTCTGGGTCACCATTCCAGACAGCCCGTGACTACTCTGTCGCCATCCATCCTCCAAACTACAGAATAAGCTGGATGCAGCCACCACAACCCTACTGGGAGTCATAGCTTAAGCAAGGGGACACCCACAGCGTTTTATCCACTATAGGGCTCTCTGCTTGAGATCTGGCAAATTTATGGGTTGATCAAAGAACCACAGAATGGGGCAGCTTGGAAGGGACCACAGTGGGTCATCTGGTCCCACCTCCCAGCTCAAGCAGGGCCATGCCAGAGCACATGGCACAGGATTGCACCCAGAGGGTTCTGGAATATCCCCAAGGAAGGAGACTCTGCAGCCTCTCTGGGTGATCGGTTCCAGTGTGAGGTCACCTGCACAGTAAAGTTCTTCGTGGTATTCAGGTTGAATGTCCTATGCATCAGTTTCTCCTGGAAGCAGAGGGTTTTTTGCCTTGTCCTATTGCTTGGCACCACTGAGAACAGTCTGGCTGTCACATACAACCTTTCTGCATACACATGGATTTAGATATGGTGTCGGGGAGAGGTTTCTTTTTGAAACTGTCTAAGGAGGCTTCAAAGCAGGCTTCAAAGCAGGCTGAGGCATCTTTTTTTTGGCTCTGGGATCTACATAGCCATTCAGGAGTGTGTGATAGGGTACCTGTTGTATTCAGAAGCATGCATACCTATAGCACCACCTTCTTAGCAATTTCATTAATAAATGTATAGGAAAATCAGAAATCTATTTTTATATGTTTATATACTTTCACATTGTGTGTATAGAGTTTTGCCACTAAGGCCTGGGCTGGCTGATACTTCATGCTGTGTCATGCCTCAGACAGGTGCAGGAGGTGTGCTTGGAAGCCTAGCACAAAGGTAGACTCCTATGTGGTGACAGCCATCTGCTCAATAATACAAATCCAGGCTTCTTTATGGGCAAATGTGACTCCAATGCAACTGATCAAACAGCGCCGAGCCAGCATTTTGGGGTGTGTCTTTACCTCTGGGTTCCATTAGTCTGTGTTAACAGCTGGCAGCATGAACCAGTGCTGGCTGTTTTCTCTCTTTCCTCTTCACTTCCCCACTCACTGGACTGTTTGGACATTGGTATTCTTCTGAGGAATCCATTTATTTTCCAAGCTAAACCACGCTTGACGAAAATAACCTGTTGCTCCCCGTTTGAACACTTGCGATTTGGGGTTGGGTTTTTACAGAAACAGTCAACAATCAGGAAGGAGAAATGCTGTAAGGTGAACAACTTCTTAGCAGGCCTAATGAAAACAGTAGTGAGAAGCTTGACTGTTTTGGGAAAAGTGTTAGATACATATTTAGTAACCACCCTTAAATTCTCAGAAATCTGTATTTTTTTTCACAGATTCAAAGACATCAAACTATCTACCTACATGTACAGTCATGCAATTTCAAGTGAATGTTTTCTGTCTCTCCAAACTGTACAAAAATTAATAGTTAAGTTTAGAATTTGACTTCTATTTTGCACAATACCTGGTAAGGAAATTAGTTATATAAATTATATTGACAAAAGAATGCTGTCTGTCACATGGAGCTTAACTTTTTCTAGTATTGTAAACAGAGGGAAGCTCTGTTAGCCCTGCAGTCCAGCCAGACCAAAATTAAATCTTATTAATGATCCACACATACAGTTACACAAAATGATATTGTCATGAAGCTTTCACTTTTTAAAAGCAAAATACATAAGCTGTGAAATATATTTAATATTTGCCATTTTCACTACTTCTGTGAGGAGACATATTTGTACTCTTTTATTTAAATGCATACATTTTTTAAAAAAAAACATTTTTCTTCACTTATGTAGAAGAAAGTGACCATGTTCGGATCATGGGAAAAAAATCTTAACCAGGACAAAGATATAAAAAATGAACGCTAAGACCCATGAAGCTACAAAGAATCAAGTCCTGTAATCTACCAGGAAATAGACCTTTGAGTTCTTTTAAAATGTAATTACTCAGTTTCAGTAAACAAGAGACTTGAGATGTGGAGAAGTCACTTCTCAAAACACAAGGGTACCTGTGTCTCTTACTAAGGGAAAGGGAAATCAGTCCAAGTGGTTATTTTAGCAGTTTGATGTGCAGTAGCTTGTGCATTATAAACCCACTGTGCTAGCTTAAAGGGCAATAATTTAAGAGTATTGTTAGTTCACTAACGTGTTTTGGGATAAAATTATGACTGCAAGAGACTTGGAAATTTGAGCACACCCTCACCTCTGTTGCTCATTTCTTCCTCTATTCAGCTAGAGAAGATTTGTGCAGACTCTGAAAAACCTTCTGCTGCAAAAACAACGTGAAATTTAGCTCAAAGCAAAGGGTTAATAAAATATTTGAAATGTAAATAATAGTTCCTTTACTAAAAAATTCTCATCTATTTTCAATGTATAGTTTTCCATTTTATTTTTGACCTATCTATATGTATTTCTGGTATCTTTTTGCATCCCATACTTTTCTTCAGGAACACTAAGGAAAACAAAATCACCATGAACCTTTCAGAGACAGAAAAAATAGTTTGTAATAATCATATACTATGTGTGTCCTTTTTATAAGCTAGCATCAGAAATATTTATGCCTTATGTGCTTGTTCCAAGAAACTGCAGTACAGTGTGTATTCCAGAGATAACATGTAGAGGAATCTCCCCCGTATGTTTTAGTTTATTTTGCATGTTGCCATATATTCTAATAATAGACATAACTTGGGGATTATTTGTTTTAAAAATTAATGTTTTCCTATATATGAAAATACACATATGTCTTAACTGGAATAAACCAAACACTTTGACTACTGTATTGACATTTATGCTTGAGAAAGTTCAGGCCTGGAAGCTCTTGCAAAGCAAGTTAAAAGGCCAGTCCCAGCCTCTGACCCAAAAGGGAACATTTTAGTTCAGGCTCAATCAATTGAAAATGCAGGGCAAAATCTGCCTTTAGATGACAGAGTTTGACTTACAAGATACACAGATATCTTCCATCAGGCTGAGCTAATTCAAGTTTGTATTTTGACTGTGTATGTAGAATATCTATGATTTATTTATGACCTATTAAGGAGATTGTCTCCAGTGTGTAAGAAAGCCTAATTAGGACCACTGTTTTTAAAAAGGAAACTCACAATATCTTTTATATCCTGTCATCAAAGGCACAAAAGAGAAGGGTTTTGTTCTTGTTTTTGTTGGGTTTGGTTTGCTTTTCTGCTTGCTGTCTATTGAATGTCAAGAGGCCATACACTAGCTATTGTACAGTCATGTCTTTGAAGTCTCCAAAGAATTTCAGATTTCTCCTGAAGAGTTTATTTCTTGAAATACTTATTTCCCCTGTGAAATCATGACTCCTGAGGGACCTGCAATGCCAAATTATCTGCAAGGGCTGTTGTCTTACTCTGAGCATGAGGGACACAACATTAAATAATGTTTGGGAATTTAATGTATGTTTAAAGGGCCTCATGAAGAGAGAGTGGCATGAAGAGAAAGTCTTCCAAACTCATTCCCATTCACCCTTCTGGCATATCTAAACAGGGCTTGAGGTGGAAGAACAGAAGGCCATAGACAGCTGGGAACACAGTGATGCACAGATCGGTATCAGTATTAGTAGATACCACTGAAAAGTAGGTAGCAGACAATTAGGTAAAAGATACAGAAAATCTTAGTGTTCCAGATACTGTACAGAGCAGTTCAAAGCCAGCATAGCTCATTGCTGCAGGGTTACTTGGACTGTTTAATCAACTTAAGTATTCCCATAGCACCCACCCTTGGGCAGAAAGGGGTAGTAGGAGTACAGTAAATATTCTGTGAAATATATATGTCATTGCCATATTTCTGTCAATATCATCAATTACACTTTGATTTATCCTGAGACCAGAACTGGCAGCCAGGACTGAGTGTTACCATGGCAGGATTTGCATGCAGCTTTCCCTGTGTCAAGGTCAAATTTACAAGACAATATACTCTGTGATTTCAACTTTATTTCCTGAGCTTATTAAGCAATATAATAAACATGACAAACTGAGGCTCTACCACCTTTTACCCAGACTAGTCTGTCACATTAATCAACTTATTCACCATTCAAGTGAAGAAGATTTCATAAGATTTCGTTGCTTGATATAACTCTTTGTATCATACACCTGTGAGAAAAAGAAAAGAATTGGTTACCTAGCCAACAGAGAAAGTGCTAACTCTTCCTCTCCCATTGCAGTGCGGGCATCCCCAGTATCACACCAGGAAGCAGAAAAGCTTCAGAAGTCCAGCTGCAGCTGGATCCACTTCAAAAGCTTTTTGGGTAAGATTATACAACCATAGAATGTTTTGGGTGGAAAACGACCTTTACAGTCCAACCCTCTGTAATGAGCAGGGACATCTTCAGACTGGTGCTTTACACTCTCCAGCTTGGAGGCTTAGCCTACACCATTTCTCTAGGTAGCAGATTCTGGGAAACTGCCAGACAAAACATAATGGCTGCTGGAGGCAGCAATTTGCAGGTCGTGGTGGCTGAATAATGGCCTTTCAGCTCTTTCTGGCCACCTGTGCTGCCTACCTGGTGCTCTCTCTTTGACCTAATGCTGCTGCTCTCAGCGTAACATCAGGTCTAGTATGAGCTGGCTTAGCCAAAATCTGAACAGGAGTGGAGTAAACAGTCACACCCTGGGCCATTTTGTACATCTTACACATGTGCCTCAGCACCACTGGCAGTGGGCAGCAGAGCCCGGTCCTTGAGTGTGTATGCCCTTCAGAACTGCCACTCTACTTCCCTGTGGCATAGTCTCAGCATTGGTTGGTATGGAAATGTAATATGAAAATTGAGGCACATCAGTTTGAGTATTGTGTGGCAGAAGAAGTGATGTAGTAGCCTGATTATGCTTGCCTGACGCTTATTTTCTTCTTTTACCTTATTTGAACATTTTTGTCTTAGATCCTAAGAGAAATACATATACAAAGCGTGTTTACTTATAACCCATGACCTCATGTGTACTACTCCCTCACCATAAAGTTGCCTTTCTTAGGGACAGGAGTATTAATGAAGGCAAATATACAGTCATACTTTCCGTGTATGGCTGTATAATTTATTCTTTTACATTACAGAGAATCAGCAGGATTTGAACACTGTAGATACCAGGACAATGCCTAAGCAACCAGTGTGGAAGCCTCTGTTCTTTCAGATAAATTAGTAAAAGTAATGGGGTGGATCCATCTTATTATAGGAAACTGTATTAAGGCAGATTAATGCTGTTAGGCTGAATAACACCATAAAGCTGGGAGACGTTCCCAGGTTCAGGCTAATGGACTGCCAGCCTCAGAGAGGAGCATGGGGTGTGTCTTTCAGCAGTGAATACCAAGGGAAATGAAGGTACTGATGAGACCAAAAGGCATCCTGTAAAGACTGAAGTGCCTCCTGCACCTAAAAGCATGTTTATTTTTCCAGTGGAAGCTTTTTGGGTATCCTTTATTTCAAAACCATGAAAATAAAATTAACTACATTTACTGGTACAGTTTTTTTGGGAATTGAAAGACCTGAAAAGCTTCTTTTTAGTTACTGAGAGCGAAAACAAAAGAACCCTGGGTCAAAGCTCACTCCTTTCATAGTCTTTCATTTCTTCAGCATAGATTAGATTTCTGCATAAATCTGATGTTATCTAAACTACTTTGCTTGAATGCTGTCATGTCATTCTGCATATGGGTCCTGCCAAAGGAATATTGACTGTTGACTCTTTTCCTCTAAGGCTTTAAGGTGTGTTTTCAGAAGTGCCTCTAGGGCTTTTTGCTCCTTATACCTCAAAAGAAATCTTGCATGTGCATCCTGTCTTTCTTCGTCTTTACATTCATCAAAAATGAACAAAGGATGATGTGGACAGTGAGTTACAGTCATACATAAACCATACCTCTGTCTCAAGCTATTGTTGTGAAAGCTGTATTGAAGACAGTATTTACTGAAGGCCTCTTTTGTACATCAGTACTGTGGAAGTCACCAGGGGTACAACAAAGTACCAGCAATTCTTTGTTGTTTTGGCTGTTCAGGTACCACAGCTTCACACACATCCAGTGCACTGGCTCCAGAAGGGCAATCACAAGCATATCCCTAATTGATCACAGGGCTGCAGGTCCCTCTGTAAGGATTTGGAAGGTCTTTCTGCAGTGGCAAACAATCTCAACTAACTTCCTGGGCTTCCAGAAACACTAATCAGCAGTTCTAGTCTGTAGCACATTTATTACACCCTGACGTGCTGAAGACAGCCTGTTACAAATAGAACTGCCTCGTGAAAAATGCTGTTCCAGTGTTTTATAATAAAGTGCACCAATTAGATGCATTCATTAGGACAAACTGCTTGTCTTTTCTTATATTAGATCTTTTAAAAGGCACAATGCATTTCATAGCTCATTCCGCTCTGTATTATTATTAATTGAACAGAGCACATTACAAAGTTTTAATCCAATAACTGTAAATACATAATGAATAATATTTCCTTGGAGGCTGCCAGGGTTGTAGCAGCCTACTTTTGCAGCTTTGCATACTCAGAGTAAGATATATTATTGCAAAGTCCCCTCTTCCCTGGCTGCAGGTTCCCCACAGGTATTGCAGGGACACCATCAGAGCAAGGAATGGTGCATGTGCAGTAAAAGACAAATGCATCATTTGTGAAAAGGCAAATTAGCAGCCAAGCCTAAATTGCAGCCTTTCAACTTTTTCTTGTTGAAAAGGGTCACATGCTCCAGTTCTTCATGTTGTCTTGCAGATCCTTGGATGCCAAACTGAAAATCATTTTTTAATTTTAGCAGCATGAGGATTCCTAACCGCAGCATATTATTTATAAAGGGGAAATGGCAAACACTAAATGAAGACAAAAGGAAACATTCTGTTCCTCTCTGGAGGAGCACAATGTTATTATAGAAGGTTGTGATCGGGCATAGTAAGATGAATTGAGGAGCTGTTCCTCCTGACAAGAACATTACTTCTTAGATTGCTACTAATACATGAAGTAGCTGGCACTCCCAGGTTATACTTAAGTAACAGATATGATCTCAGCAAGAGTAGCCTGAACTCGATGATAACAATATAGGTTTTTGTATAAAAGAAGACTCCAGGGCACACTGAAGTGATTTTTTTTTAAATATAGTACTAATATTTTCATATGAAATAAGTACTTGCAGTAATTTATGCCTGGACAATACTCAAGCTGCTTAGCAGGGCTAATTAGCTAGAAGAGAAGTAGTGCACTAATACAGTCCTATGACCACTAATGAAGCCACATAACTTCCAATTCTGAGCTATTTTATGGTCAACCTGCATGAAAAATGGTGAGAGAGGGAGATGACGTCTCTTTGTAGATATCCTTGTAGCCATATCCGTTAACCTGCTGAAAGTTTCAGCAGCATAAGTTATTTTCAGAAATCTAGATTCTTGCTCTTAATTAATGAGATCTGGTTTTCCAGGATCTAGGCCTTTGGCACCTCAGAATACGTGGTCCCATAATATTTGTTTCCCAAGACCTGATCTCATGACAATTGAAAACACTAGGAGAATATTAGAGAGGGGTTTTGCAACAATTGTCATTTTGGCCTGAAAATATCCTACAGCTGTGAAAATTCTAACAGGATCCAGCAGGATCAGGTCATGGTGAAGATGTAAAACATATACCAACAATAAGAAAAAGGAAAATTATCTCAGTATAGTAGCTACTGAAAAGCTGCAGACCTGGGAAATTTTTTTCACAACAGAGAGTAAATCTTAAATTTGCCATCCACTAGTTTTCATAATATCATGAAATGCTTGATGTTGCTAAGCAATATTAGGACTCTGGATATGTAGGATTATTAGCACTTTCATTTTTAATTGTCATCACTTCATCCCCTTTCTATTAACTGCCTGGTGATGAGTCTGCAGAAAGGTAGTAGGATATGTTGCACACCTGGGCACAGGGACAGGGAAGCTACAACAGTACACTTTTTATAAATACATCCTGAAAGTTTTGAAAGCACAAATTACAGTGATGTGCACTTTCACCTGGCAGAGTAAGTTCAAGTATTTGTCCCAACTGATTGAAATCTTTGTAGCCTTTACCAATGCCAGCCGGGGAAATTCACAAATTTCATTGCTTTGAAGGAGCATATTCCTCAAAATTCTTTCTGTTGGTATAGATAGGGTCAGTTAGTCCACACAGTCATTTTTGAACAGAAGCAACTTGAGTCTTAAAGATTAATCTTAGACACCTAACTATAATCCTAAAATACAGGTCAATCAGTGCCTAGTTCTGGAGACACCTGACCTCCTTAGGTGCCTCCTTTTTAATCAGAAGGATTCCCAGGTATTTATACTTTGACTTTTAAGCATATCTAATTAAAACTTTGTAGAAGATTGAGCAGATTTGCAGCACATGGCTGCATCTTTTCAAAGATGCCTTTTCCAAGACTGAGCTCCACCACAAATGCAGTAATAGTAACTATTTTCATTTAAGGACATAAGGAAGAACCAGAACATCAAGTCTGCTGTATGTGCTTCCACATATTTGTGCAGACATGGTCTTAAAAATGGTGGTGACTAAAAAAACCTTCTCAGGATGCCTGAGCACCAGCTTCAACTCAGTCCTGGGCCTTATCTAGAAAACCAGAACAGATCTCTTCCTTCAGCTTTGTTTTATAAGAAAACTATACCATGTGTCTTAAGGAGAGAAAATATGTCCCTCCCTACCTCCAGTACAGTTTTCCAGGGGCATCCTCTCTCAGTAACCTGGAATGGACACCTGAGTCTTAAGGAGAGAGTATGAAATGATGCAATGTTTTCCAAGAGCATTTCCTGTTGGAAGGTGGACAGTAAAAATAGCAGTCTGAACGACAGGAGGCCATTTAAAACAATCTCCAAACATTGCATTAAGAACTCTGACACACAGAGAGGTTTTGGTATTATACTGTATCGGCAGATTTTTTAAAAAATTAAGCATCTGACAATATGGACCTCAGGCCTAGTCTTCAGGTAAAACATAGGTATTCTCTTAATGGGAAATAAAATGAGTACTTATGCCTGAGTGCTTAATAATTCAAGCTCGAATGTAGGAAAATCAAATTTCAGCATGTGTGCCAAATTTAAACGATCAAAGTTAAATGCTAAAATGAAAAATCCCCAATCAGGAAAGCAAGGACTAAATTCTGACTGCCATATTTCAGGTAGCAATTTATTCTTAAATTTGAAGTAACTCCTGATCCTTCCATATCCAAAGTCATCCCTTGGCACAATTACATCTGTAATTGTACATTATTCCATGTGCTTTGTTTTTTTTCACCAATACAAAGTAAAAATACATTTTTAAAAACTTACAAAGGGAAAAGTATGTTACAGTGAATCTGAAATATGTTTTCGAAACACAATATCATTCAAGAGCCATATAACATTAAAAAGATTATGCCATACCTCCGTTGTTTTTAATACATATACATATTTCTAAAAAAATTCTAAAGTAATGTTGTAATACTGCAAGTCTTCAGATTAAGGTATAAGAACTACCAAAAGAATCTGAACCTCTTAGATGGCAATTTCTTTTAACCAAAAAATCCAAAGAATTTTTTTTAAATATGAAATATTTCATGAATGCTTTCAAGTCCTTTAATGAAAAGGGTTTATTAAAATCCAGGTGGCATTCATTTCACAGTGTGAGGGTGAACATTTGAATTTCAAACTCAGTGTAACACACTTTTCTCCCTCTGGCTTTAGCAGTGAATTGAACGCTTAACTCCCTTCAGCAGTTTTGGAAATCTGAATTTGTAGCAATTATGATGAGAAGCCATTACTTGATAGAAAGAAAGAAAGAATACCTAGTTAAGTTCAAGATATGTATCTAGATTCCTTTTAAAATAATGAGCACACACAAATAAAAGGGGAATTCTTGCCAGAATTCTACAACTCCCTGTTTCAATTTGCATATTAAATTGTACATATACCAGTTTCTGTTAATTCAGCAAAATAAGAACTTCGTATGAAAGTAATTGTGTTATTAGTCTACCTTGGCAGTAATGATCCTGAGGTGAAGGTAGCAAGTAATTGTATTTCTAACTGTGTCTCTTTTTTAACAATTAGTTGCAAAGTTATGTTGTGCCTTCTCTGTTCATGAGGACTTTTCTCTCATCTTCTGCACTGTGCTGAGCCATCTTTAAACTAAAAGGCCGTTTTCTGCTAAAAAGGCAGACTACTTGAGATTCTTTTGGTTAATACTTGTTCAACAAGTCTGAAGCAAATATTCTCACTACTTTTCCAGTTGTAAATTGTTTTAGCAATTTCCACTTTCATTAGACTTTTCCATATTATTCTGCTTTATGCAATATAAAATTTGAAATAATGCCCTTCTGTTTAAAAGCTTTAACCAATTATGAGAACAAGGACACTGGAAAAGCAATAACACAATCTTTACCAAACAAAGAATAACTGACCATTTTCTCCTTCTACACCTATAGCTCTCACAAAAGGAGTAGTTTAAAACATTTTAAAAATATTAGTAAAATACTTTATAGAAACTGTATCTTGCTTTTGCTTTCAAATTTCTTTTGGTATTTACCTTGGTCAAATTGTATTTATATATATTAAATGTTATTAATATTAAAATGTTTTCTCCTATCTCCTGACTGCCTAAAAAGAAAAAAAAACCTCTATTGACTACCTTTATTGATTAAAAAATAAGTTATCACTGGTGTAAATTTAAGGGAAAAGTTGTCTTGCAAATCCTGGTAACACAGAGCCTACTGGACTCTCTCAAAAAACTGCCAACTGTTGTTTATTGCACATATTGACCAAATACTAGAAAAAGCAGCCCTGTATCACAAATCTTGTATGTTTAAACAGAAATAAAGTGGTCCCTTTATACATCATTTTTTTCATCAGTTACAAAGGTGCTGAACTCATGTGTAAATGTAAAACACAGAGAAGGGAAAAGACCCAACAGAATAAATTGTTGAGGCTGCTCCAGTGAATATAGTGAGACAGGGAAAAAAATCAATTCCTTTTCATCCTGATGGCTTCTTTCTTGCCATATATTGTTGCATTTTAAGACTTACTCCATACTATGCAAAAAAGGGAAAAGCACTCTGCTATCATTTAGAATGTAAACTCATTGTTTTAAAATAAATTAAAACCAACGACAGAGACATCACTGTCAACAGTGTAGTATTATTTGTGTCTTACCACCTGTCATCACCGTTATTTGTTTATTCCAGGTCACTAATTATTTGCTTTGCTTAGACAAGTCCCTCCGTTTAGAACTATAACAATTAGGGATTTTTAAAGAGGAGATTAAATTGTATTATTTAGAACTTTACTACATTTAGGTCTAGAAATGTCACACTGCTAAGTTGCATTTTTTATCTAACATGCATAACATTTTATTTACTACATATCAGGTGACATAATTTCTTTTACACCCAATATTGATTTAAACTTTGTTCTGCACTACAGAGTTGTCTTCCACGTTTTAAATTTTTACAACTACTGAGTTCAGGGAATAATTCCCATTTAATATCTTTGAAATGGTGTTGAGGCTGGAGATATTTTCTGTGTACATGCACAAGCTGCCCAATGTCAAACTGAAAGAAACATAATTAAGTTTTTTATGCTTGTAATCTTAATTTTTCTTTTTCCTGAAGAAGTTGAAGCAATATACTCTGCTTTTACTATCCTGGGGAATATTAACCTTAAGGACTGCACTGAAAGATGAGGAGAACAGGGAAGCGCACAGATCAAAAGAGTTGCCAAAAAGGAAATGGAACATCACTTTTAAAAACCAAAAGCAATATTAGAGATGGAACCTAAACAGATTACCTGTTCTTCAGTGAGCAGGATGGGGGGGGGATGTGTATCACCTAAGCAGTCCAAAATGAGCAGCAATGATAAGCAGCGCTGTGCATTACTAGGAGTACTTATATGAGCTTCACTAGCTACAAGGATTATTTAATATGATCAGTCATTTTTTTTTCTCCACAACACCCATAAGTTAGAATTTACAAATGTTATCCTGGCGCTGCCAGAAACAGATTCACAGTGACCTCAATATGTCACCAGAAAGGGTTTCTGGAAATCCTTTTGTTTACCATGTGGCATGTTAGTATATCAGAAATACAAGTGTTCTGTTACTGCTTTAGCCATTCTTTGTTATTGTTACAAAATATTCATATTACATTACTTTGAGAAGTAGTATTTATTCTGCAACAACTAGCACAATGAAACAAAGTTTTAGTTTGATGAACAGTGTATAGATTAAAATGTTGAATTAGACAAGATCAAATTTATTCTGTCACATAAAGTGGATGTTAATTGCATTTATTCAGTCTGATCATAAAAAGACTGGAGAATCCTGCAGTCAGAATTATGAATTAGCATGGCTGAGTCCAAAGGATATAGTAATGTGTGTATGAATGTGTATTTATCTGTGTCTTGCAATGTGCTTTTGGTTTTTGTATTTGTGACCCTGATGTGCCTCTAGGGAAATGCTACAAAAAGGAAGATTACCCCACTCTACTTCGGAACCTCCGGTTAGCGAGGCAATGACAGAAATCTATTCTTTGCATTTCAGCCCTGCTTTTGTGGTTGTCCTGGTCACCTGCCCGTGCCCATTCACACACTTGGTTTTGTCTAGTGAAATTCTTCTCTGTTACACACTCAGAACCTCTAACAAGGGCATCAGGATGGCTGTCACAGGTTTTTCACTCTGAAAACCCAAACCTGCCAAGTAGCACAGTACTAGTTCACTGCTCCTATACAGGTACTAAACAAGAAGTTACTCCTGACCATTTCCTTACTGCTGCAAATCAAAAATGTCTTTCATGTGGTAAAAGGCATCACTCTAGTTTATATGGCATCTGAGTTAGATTTTCAGAGAGCAAATTTTAGACTGGTAAGTTGAGAAATAATTATCAATATGCCTTTGGGAGAAGCCAGTCTTGATAGTATATTTTAACTTAATTTGAAACTCTAAAATTTATGTTATTCTTGTGGGTGTTTTGTTTTGTTTTGCAGTCTGGTTGGTTTAAAAACTCTAAAAGTTTGATAAATTTTGAAAGGAGACCTCTAATATTTGAAAGTTACATGATCATACTGAAGATGATGCAAAACAAAAAAGTTGTGTGTCAATAATCAACAGAAAAATTGCAAAAGTATCAGAAGTTCTTGAATATTTCTATTTAAATGAAACTAGCTAACACCAAACAGTTTACAAGTAATACAAACTGTATTTTTACAAGGATTGTTCTGATCTGTCAGCTTCAAAACCTCTCTTACTGTTGACTCCAAATTTCTTTGTTGCAATATTTATAAACCTGCTCTCATATGTCTTTTAAGGAAATGTGAATTAGCCAAATAATGAAGCTAAAATTATAATCTGTTTGATAGCTGTTTGAATAGAAAATCAAAAACTTGCTGTTATCCAGCAGCACACCAGAGACTGCCTTCTTTTACCTAAAGGTACTCATTTTATCACTTGTAAAGATAAAGACTAATTAAATGTTACACAGCCTTTCAGTAATTCAAAAGCTCTGCTAATGAGAAGTACCATCCTGTTAAAAAAATTATGAGGCAGAGAGTTCTGGAGAATGAAGAGAGCCCATGGAAGCAAAGGGCACCAAGTGCCACCAAAGCAGCTTGCAACAGGTCAGTATGACCATCCTGCCAGTGGAACAGCCCCGTGCAAGAGTATTTGTTGGTGGTTTTAAAAATAGCAATTCAAGCTCTATATCTCATACAAGAAATCTGAGTGTTGAGTTTGTGTGTATACATGTATACATATATCTACATATATGTATGTGTGTAGATATATCTGTGTGTGTAGTATGTACTCACCTACATACATTTTATATGCCTATGTTTGCATATTTCCCAGTGGTCTGATTGTGGGAAGAAGTGGATCAACCTGTGACTTCCCTGTGCACTCCCATTGGGGTAATTTCCCCTTGGACTAGCCCAGTCCCTCTGGATGGCAATGAGTCAGAAAAGCTCTGTATTTGGAACAGTTCTGTCAGCATTGTCTGGAGCAGAGCCCTAAATTTGTGGAAGAGAGCTTAATCCTCTCCTCCATTCAGACGTGTGACGGGGGACTAGAAGTGGACCTGCCCTAACTGCCCCTGACCCCTGTGGGTGGGTTTTTGGCTCCGTTTTGGGGAAAACAGCCAGCCCCCACTTGTCTGGCTCCCCAAATGTGGGGAAAAACACTGCTGGGAAAGGGTGAGTGGCTCGTTTTTGAATACACAATCTATAAATCAGACATTAGGTTGCCCCACCCATGATGAAGGCTAAGGGCACAAGTTTAGCTGTGAACTCTAGGTTTATCCATATATTTGTGGTGGGTATTTCTTAGAATTAAGTGGTTGCTATAGAGGGATTTTTGCTTAACTTTATATTTTGATGAGTAAGTGCAGTCAAGGTTATTCAATCTCAGTGCTGAGTTTCATTAAATCGAAGTGAATGAAGGGTTAATACCTCATCCTTGGAGTTTGGAATGACATTTGAGCATGAAAAGCAAGTTTCATTTAAATGTGAACCTTTTCAAATTATATTTTCTGTGAACTGGTGCCAACTCGATTACAGAAACTGCTTTTGTACTGATCTGGTTAGTAAGCTGCCTGTTTGTTTTTAATCTAATACAAACGCTTAAATTTAGTGACATGCATATATTGCATATATTCATTTTTTTAAGTATTGGAGATTCTGACATTCTTAAATAGCCTGTTCTGGGAGATATTGTTAAGAAATTAAAAATGACCTTTACATAAGAGTTCTTTAGAAGGGTTAAACTCAGACAGAATACGCAAAACAGAATTAATTTTTAAAATAAGCTGAAGGATCTTACTGTTGGGTCCTACAAAGGACTAACATTTATTTAGACTCTCTCCTTTATATCTCTAGAGTAATGGGAAATAGCTGAAATGGTAATGAGAATTAAAGTCAGCATAAAAATTCTGATACCTATTCCCCTACATAAGGATCAGTGATTCTGTGACTCGTTGACTTCCAGTTTGGTGAGTTGCATAGTTCTCATGCTGTTCATCACCGTTGCCCTGGGTTATGTTCAGAGAGAGACTGGCAGGGGAGCAGCTTGCTGGCATCTGGATGTGATAAGAGGTCAGATAGCAATGCCATGCCAGGTGAAACCTCTGCATGTTCACCACAGGAAAAAAATGACCTCGCTGCACACTCTTGTCAGGAAACCAAAAGGCTGAGGGTATCATTCACATGGAAGACAAGGCTTTAAAAAAAAAAGAAGTCATAGGAATTTCAGTCTCGCTTTTCAAGCCTTTGAGGCAAAGAAATGTTTTTAATAAAATAAATAATAAAAAAAAAACCCTTTAGTCTTTCTCAGTAACAACCACATCAATAACCTATAATTAAGTCAGGCTTACATATCTTATGTTCTTCCAGTGTATAAAGGACATTAAAAATATTTGAGCTTTTAAAAGCCACGGGTCCTGAAAATGTTCTGTGTCCCTCTTTGGAGCTGACAGGATTCAGTGAGAATTTTCATCATGAAAATTGTATATGGTTATATCTCACATACAAGTTCCCTGAATGGTGAATTGTTTTTCCTGAAAAATCTAGTTGTTGAAAATATGTGTTATGAGGATGGTCTTTGAGTAATCATTGCCTAGATAGGATGGAAAAAGTGCATACAGACATCCTTTATTCTTTATTTCAACCTCTCATTGTATTGATTGTACCAGTAAATGGGTATAGAAATATCTTTTCTTGAACTTTGTCAGCTAAATGCAAATATGGCACAAAGTCTTTTCTTCAAAGAGTTAGGTTCGTATTTCTATGAACTTCTTAACTCCAATTTCCTTGTTCAGTATTTCTTTGCCAGAAATAAAGTGGATTCCATCAACAAGCTAAGATATAAATCTTGAATGACTGAGACCTTTGGGAACTGGTTGGAATAATGGATTGAATGTCATCTGTATATGCAAAGTTGACAGAATCTGTCAATCTTAAGGAAAGCTTTGAGGTGGGTGTGTGTTTATATACCTGTGTGTCTAAGGTGACTATGCTGGGACAGTCCTTAGCTTAAATGACAGCATATTTGGATCATTAATCTGACCCCTCATTCTTACAATGCATATCAGATTTCAAGGCAACTGAGGCAATAGTCATGTTTCTTTTGAAAAGAGCTGGAGTTTAAATATCTTGAGAGCCGCTCCTCCCATGCAGAAAGTGTTTACTTCCATAAAAGAGTCACTTGGGTTTGTCTTCATGAACTGCAATGCCCACTGCCCAAGTCTGCATTTTCTTTACACCTTTTTGACTTAATTTGACTGCACTGGTCCATTTAAGCACTTCTGACTTTGCATTTTGCCAGCTGAGTTTTGTGGTTTACAACTTCCAGCTCAGGAGTGGTTATGCCCAGCTGTAGGTCATAGCACTGTTAGTCCCTCTTGTACACCCGGGAAAAAAACGTGTCTCTCTGTGTCCTGAGTAAACATGGGAATCAGAGAGACCTGGAGAAGCAGAGAATATCAGAGAGCTTTAAGAGAAAAGGATTTCCAGGAAAGTGCTCTGAGAAGACCTCAGCTGAGAACATCTGCGCTTTGGGTGGATGTATCCTGAAAGAGAAAAGTGTGAAGCCTGCTGCTGATCTTAACAAGTATCGTCCTTCCTTCTGCCTAGAGGGAGCACTGCAGAGACTGTGATGGGTTCTGAGAAGGGCATTCTCAGCACATGGCTTCAGCAAGGAGTACACTACAGCAGAATGTGTTGTAAGCTGAGCACACTGAACAGAATGTGGTAGAAACCAGCCCAGAGCAAAGCCAATGATTTCACTTCAGAGGTTGTCAGCAGCCCTCTAGCTCCTCTGTGAGACTCTGCTCTTATGACCTGGAGTAGGCCTGTACTTTGCCAAAATTCACTCCTTTTTATTTGTCCTGTTAGGGGAGCACAGAAGATATTTGGGTCCTATCCAGCAATGCATTATTATCCCACCTTCCAGTACATCTGACAGCATTCCAGATGTGACTGTAAAAGAGAGTAGAGAAGGGAGAGGGCAAGTGACTCCCCCACTCTATAGTGGCAGTGAATGCTTACCTGATCAAAGCACTTTGTTGCTTCCTTGCATGCTTTAACTCCTTTCATCTCTCTTTAATCCTCAGCTGTGCTATCTGACCTGAGCCAGCCAGCTTTTCTTATCTCTGATTTTTTGATGACTTGTTGCTATTTGAATTCATCTAGTAATTGATTATATTATGTTGTAATGATGGATAGTGGTAGGCAGATGAAAAGCAGGGAGATACTTGTTACTGCTCTCACAGTTCGTGTCCAAGGACAGCCTACTGCAAGCTTCACTGCAGCCACTTCCAGGGGCTTCTCTGAGAACTGATGGAGTCCCTTCTTCCAAAGGAGAACATTTGTAGGGAAACTCCCTCATCTCCCAAATAAAAATAAAAGTCTTAAATCTACAAATATATATATTTTATATTATTAACCTTATCTTTTTCTCCAGGTTTACTTTGCAGTAACACTTCTCTTTAATTGTGGTTTATCACTCCCAATAGAATTACTTAATTCATTGCAGCTTTTAACATTGAATTTCTTGCACAAAGAAAATGTCGAATGCATTGTCTTTTCTGTGATATGTTATTTAGTTTTATGAATAAGTCAAGAGGTGTAATGATCATCTTTGGTACCCTAGAACAGAAGAAGAGTTCTCAGAAAAAGAAATACAAAGGTAGTTTTTTAAAGGGTTTTTTTTTTTGCATTGCTAACAATTCATAATATATTAATGACAGTCCTCACATGCACCAGTGTCCTTAAACTTCAGGTTTTCAGGTATTTATCATTCCAGAGCACATCAAAGGATTATTAGACTGCAGTTTAATATCTGAACATTAGCACAAGGACAGGAAACTTGTGGATTCTAGAGAAAAATCCTGACTCATTCACTATGTCTCAATTCAAAGACACTATCCCCCAGGTACAGAATAGTTTCCCACAGCTGGTAGACAGCAAACCCAGGCAGAACTCCATAAACATCGATCATTTATTTCATTGCAAAGCTAGATTCTTTAGTTTAAATTGCAGATGAGATTGATTTGAACCAACCCGTCAACATTTGCAGTGAAGTAAATTAGGGACTTTCATCTCCACAACTTTAAAGCTCATCTGTGAAAAGTGGGCAGGTGGGAAAGAATAGCTCTTCTGGAATTAGCCCATTTCAATAAAATGGTTGTATCTAAACTGTCCCATGGGAGTGTGCCAACAGCTCTCTCCCAAAGGATGAGTTCGTTCATGGGTTTTACAGTCAAATGTCTGCTCCACAGACATGCTACACGTCCCTCCTTTTAGACCTGCCTCCAAAAATCTGAGTCATTTACTGGAGCAGAAAGAAAACCAAAATGCTGATGTACAGAGTTTCCAAAAAGGATTATTTTTATATTTAAATTTTCATTCTGAATGTACATTATGAAAATAATTAAGAACACTAATATTTTCTAAGCATTTCAGTTGCCTTTAGTGGTTTACACTTCTTCTACTCAGGAGCAAGTACTGTATCTAATTGCTTGGGTCTTTTTTATTTAGCCTGGAAAATATATTACTGGCTGCTTTCTCACACCTATTTTTTGTGCTCAGTATCTGACTTGCTAAAGACAAAAGCAAAAGTCTTAATGAATTTGCTGAATGCCACCACCTTTTAGGCTGTAGAGAAACAATGAGGTCTATTAGGAAAAACATATTTTTGTACAACTTTTTAACCATCTTACAAATATTGAAAGAAAATAATCAGCTTCTAAAATAGAACAAGTATGTGAAAGGTTCATAACTTGGATTTCTCAGTTACACAAAGCATCTAAATATTTAAAGCTAAGGGTTAGAACTCTTACAGGAATAAGTTGACAATACAAAACAACTTAGGATATCAAACATTTAAAAAGATTGCTAATAGGTAAATCAGAGAAATGGGTGTTCTCTAACCTAGTCTGTTGGTATTCTCACAGGAGGCAATCATTATGTAATTATTTTCTTGAGGCAGACAGCATCATCAACCACTTTTTTATGAATTTTATGACATGCTAATTTCCCATCTGTCCCGAGCAATATAGGCTCTACACTTTAGTTCATTCACCATAGCTTAAAAGCAAAATTGCAAGAACTAACTGTCTGTTCAGTCCTTCTGAAGGTTAGGTATAGATGAGAATGTTCATGTTTGGATTGGAGGGACCATTCCCTCTCAAACATGTCTCTAGCATTCGTTATTAATGCCTTCATGCTGGCAATCATCAACAAAAAACACTTTCTTGCTCTGGAAATCCAGCCCCAGACACTTACAGGATTTGTAGTACTTATCCCCAGCAACTTCAGCAGGTGCAAACAGATGGCTGACATTTCTGTTAGGCCATAAAATGCAGAATACTACTGTCCTGCTACGCCTAACTGGAATCAATTAAGCATGGAGCAGGATATCAGGCTATGAATCACAAGTCATTTGTTTCCTGTAAACTGCATAGTTTGTTGTTTTTTTTTTTTTTAATGCTTCGTTTCATGGAAGCCTCGGGGATGGCAGGAAAAGCAGTAAGCACGTACTTGAATAAGTTAAATTGGAGAGAGGTAAGCACATGCTTGAAGAAGTTAAATTGGAAAGTGAGCTTCCCTGTTAAAATCTCTGAGAATAAAGTTGGTTTTGGAAGTTATCACCATATTCCACCTCTGATGTTGTGTTCCTTCTTGTCTGACCTCCTGAATCCCTTTCTAAAATATGCTGGATCAATTACTTATGCTGTGCTTATATGGCTAAACCAGGACCAAAACAAACAATGATAACCTTTCTTGAAATTATTTTTCTGAGCTTGATCCTTTCACTAATGCTCTAAAAATGGTTGTATCAGGACAACTAATAGATGCAGAAATCTGCAGCAAAAGGGGCTTCAAGGGATGTTTAAGAGCTTTTTAGCTAGCTTTGAGAATTCATAGTCTAATATTTAGACAGACCAAAATTGCTGTAAACGGAGGCAATCGAGTGGAAAAAGGACAGAGGGCAGAAAAAACTTCAAATGCGAAATACAAAATTAAAACAAAGAGGAAAAGGTTGCTAAGAATCTAAAAAAAAACCCCTCCACTTATTTTTTTTCCTAGTTCTGAATTGTATAATGAAATGTAAGAGGAAGGTATAAATATGATAATAGAAATTTCATTTCACATCTTGCTCGTGTTTTATGTCTTCAGTTTTCTCTGAGTGAAGCACAGCCCTTTGCTAATTACTGCCACAAAGGTGAATAAATGGCAAAGGGAAATAAGCAACATTTGTGTATAGGGTGAGTGTGGTGACATTATCTCAGAAGAATAAGTTGATGTGACAATGTTTTAAATATGAGCTGGCAACTGCTAGTGAGCTTTGCACTGCCTGTTTTAAACCTTTAATTTGTGAGAATTTTGTGAATAAAGATTAACTTCCTTTACTTCATATTTATTTTTTCAGTGCCTTTAAATTGGAACTGTCACCATTAACGTTTTGAAAAGTTGTTCATTTTCCCAGAACTTTCTGTAAGCTCCTCTTTGTCACATGATTCATTCTTCTAGTGTCGAAGAATGGAGAAACAGTGGAGGCCTTCTTCATGTTACCTGAACAAGGAGGATTTCATAGTCTAGGAAATTCAGTGTAAAAGGAAAATGTATAGATGTTCATATTCAAAGGCTTCATACATACCCTTCAGACAGTCCTGAGCTACCTCACGTTCTGACCTCTAGTAGCCAACCTTCAAAATATAAGTCATGGGAAGAATACATTGAATCCAGAGGAAGTGATCAAATCCATGAAAGTTGGTGCTGAGCATAAGTGTTCAGATCTATAATTGCCAAACTTCTTGCAAAGCAGAGAAATTCCAGTGAGTGTTCTCATCTGCTTTCTCCACTCCCACCCTCTCAGTGCCTCAAACCACAGGAGTTATGGAGCTTGGGGATTGCATCTGTGATGCAAAAAACATGAGTTTAATGGCTGACTGAATCTTTGCAACCTGAAAGAGCAGCTTGGCCCCATAAATCTAACAGGTCAGAGCTCTTTAGTTCTCTCAATACCCCTCTAATAATCCTGCATTAACTCCAATGGATACTTTGCCATTCACTGGTGTAGGATATAGAAGCTGGATTTGCCACCCACCCATTTATTCATTCACGTAAGTATTACAATTTTCAGATTAATTGTTCAATGTTGTTGTTTTTCCCTAACTGCCACGGTTACCCAAATGAGGAATGTTTAAAATTTATATATTCAATACAGAAAATGTTAAAAATTAGCAAAACACAAGATTTGTTCAAAGTATCTCTTTGTTTTGGGCCAAAGAGGAAAATAATTTATTCTCACAACCAAGGAATGTTTGCTTTTCCATGATTTCCTTACAAAGCAAACAAAATATGACAAATAAAAGCAAGTCTGTATAAGCAACTAGTTCAAGTCAACATTCACGGAGAAAAAAAACGTGTTTTGTGGTGTATGTGATGTCAGTTAAAACCAAGGAATCTTTACATATTCCCAAGTAGAAACACCACATATGGTTTCAGTATATAGCTTCTACGCTGTTAAAAAAACAATCCAACTTTTTCCTGTCGTCTTTTTTTAGGAGAAGTAAACTGTTGAAGTTACATTTGTCAAAGCTTAATCTGATGTTGGAAGCACACACTGAAAACATAAAATAAGTTGCAAGGAAGGCACATAGAGACTGATAGTCTGCCTCTCATGAATGCTTTTAAATATATATTTCCATTTAATTTCTCCAAAGTTAGAAAAAGCAACAAAAATAAAGCAATGAGTTTCTTGTTACTAGGTGAGCAGCTTTTGCAATGGAATTTGGAAGTTATTTATGTGATGGAACTAGCAAGATACACACCTGAGATGACATGGAGACACTGGGGAGCTTTGAAGGAAAGTTATATAAATGTGAAGTAAGGATGAAAGAGGGGAAAAGAAAATGAAGATAAAAAGAATCTAAATACCTGAGGGCAAGGTAAACGGAAAGCAAAGGCCTCAAATTCATTGCTGTGTATTCTAGGACCCAAGTAATATGATCAGAGTGAGTTTTTCTTTTCTAAAATCAAAAGAAAATGTCAATGTAAATTTGTTTCTGGCAGAGGAAACATGTTTGTAGGATAGAGGATTTTCTCCATCACTCATTTTCCAATGGCAGCACTCAAATAGCTAGGAAATTTAATAGGACAGGGTGTCTTATTTGTGAGTTCCTCTAGAGAAGAGTCATATTCTGCAGTGTTCAAATTGTGATGAAAAGCACAACAATGTGCTTATTTATAGCCTAATTTCACAAGAGGAAGTGAAGATATTTATGAATGATTACCAAGTCAAATATTCCGGTTCCCACAAAAGGGCTCTAATTTCTTGTGACTTGCCACAAAGTAAGGATGAATAAAATCAAGAAATTAAAGAATGACACATTCCTTGAGAGTGAGAGAAAGGTAATAAACTAAAAGTAGAATTGGGTTGTCCATGAGGAGCATGCTACCTGTCTCTTTTGAGAGTGGAGGTGGCTCTCGTGGGCATCCTGGTTCTTTGGGAGTCATCTTGACTACGTGCTAGACATTTATCCAAGTACTATTTGATTCAGATTACTAAACGCTTGAGATTTGTGGTCTCAAAATTGAAGTTGCAGAAACCCTGACATAAACCTACTGAAAGAGCAATATATGTCTGATGTGAATAACTGATTTCAATTCTATTGATACTGTAGGAAAAGGGTGATCTAAATGTTACTTGGGAGGTTATGTGAATCAACAGTCAACCACCAACCCACAGCTGAAATGCAGAGTTGGTTTATTTCATTGCCTCACTAACAACCCCAACCCAAAACAACTAGCCACAAGTGAATACAACAGATCAGGTGAATAGAGAAGAAATGAGAAGACAACAGCAGAGACTGAAAAAAAGATGTTTGATGTCACAGACACTAAAAAAAAGGCTGAGATCCTGACACGCAGAAAAGCAAGTGCTACAGAGATGAAAGAATTCAGTGAAGCACAGGAAAATAATAATAAAAAAAAAACCTGTTAGAACATATTTGTTCAAAATGTAGAAAAGAACTATCTTCAGTAAAACTGAAACATCTCCACTCAAAATTAAAAGTTAAAAGCACAGAAAAATAGCAAGTCACAGTAAGGTACTAGCAACATTTCCTAAGTGGGTGAAGAGATTTTTTCTGATTCTTTTGAAATTTGGCAGTGGACACTTGATTTGTGTGTACAGTCCAAAAAAAAAAATTATTTTACTTGACATGTTCAGATGAATAGCGTAAACCTATTATTTTGTCTCTTCTTGGAAATCTTATTGTATTACATGGTATAAAATTATTTTTTAAAATTAAGAATTAAGAATATATGTAAAAATATATCAAAACATTAGTAAGAACTCAAGATAGTGTATATTCAGTTTAGCTTTAGTCACACTGGTGAAAAAAGCAGTGAGCAGAATAACACTAGATTAGGGAAAGGAGACTGTTAAAACCAAAATCATCACAGGATGAAATCAGACAGCTCTACCAACCAGAAGCAATTCAGAGCTGTATTAGCCACCTTAGATGGATAAAACAGCCTTAATTAAAAGTAGCTATATTTACTTTGTGTTTATAGACAGTAAATTAGTAACATATACTAATATGCTAATGTGTGCTAGTATATACTAATATGCTACCATTCAAATAGCAGCTCATTCACCTTGCTATCTTCAAATAAATCTCATCCTTTGTTTTAATTATTTTTTGTCACATATTATTGTATCAGACACTAGTAGGACCCAAATGTTTGATAGATTCTCTATTCTGTTAATACAAAATTTCTGTATTCTTACTTTTTTTTTCCCTGCAAACCTACCTGGTATGTTTGTAATGATAAATCAGTTCTCAATCTACTCTAATGCTTTACATTTTTTTTTAATGGATGCTGGGTTTTCAGGCTGTAATTACCATGATCTTCAGTCCTTTTTCTGAACATCAGCAGTACTGCTGAGATTCTTCAATGGCTTGATAGATTTGCTTGGTGTACTCATCATTGGACCTGGAATCCTATGCACCAGTTCTCTCAGAATTGTTGGCTTGAGATTTTCCCATTATATTCAACCACTTACATTATTATTCTTTTTATCATGGTAATTTCCATTTCCATAACTTTGTTCCCAATGTCTTTCATGCTGTCTTCCCTAGCTCAGTTGTCCACATTGAAACTGAGGCAATGTATTAATTCATGTACAGAATACACAAAACTCTCTGCACAGATCCTAACAATGGAAGGTCCAGTTTTATATGTTATCCCTCTTTGCCTCTTATATCTTCTTCTTTCATTTGCCTCTTACAGTCTTTCATGCAATTGGCCTCCAATAAATTCTGCACCATCACTTTGTGCTTTCATTTTTCTGTTCAGGGCACACAGTTCAATAATCCACTTCATTAAAACTCATCCTCCAACATATCCCTGGTACTGTAACTCTCTTACATTCAGCCTGATGCATTTCAGCATTAATTCTGTTTCATCACTTTGCTTCCTAGATACCTGGAATTTCTATACAAACATTACTAACTTGTTTATATTTTGACAGGTTTTCTCTCTCTGTTTCATTAAGAATATGTTTTCTAACTTCCTGTGATGACATACCTGCCATTTTCTAAGGCAAAGGAAAGTAACAGGAATTTGGGGGGACACACAGGTTTGCTAGTCAGTTTGGGTTAATCTTTTGTCAGTGTGAAAAACAGCCTCCAGTTTCTCTAGCCCACAGTTTTGTTGATTTCTTCTGTCACACTCTTCAGAGCAGGTGATTTGACTTCCTGTATGATTTCTGCTAAGACATTTTTAACAGACTTTTTTTTCCCTTCAGTGTAAGAAGAATTATGCAGTGGTTTCTGTTAGTGTTCATTTTCAAATTATGGACAGCATTTTGGTTCAATCTCTGTCAAACCATGTTTATTTGATATGAAACAATACTTTGCTCTTTTGTAGCACGTTCTGCTTGAGCTAGTCAGCTTGCTTTACAAACATTAAGCTCCCCAAAGCTCTTCTTGATTGCAAAATGTAATTTTTTAAGTTAGAACATGGGTTAGAGCAGACACACAGAAAAGCCACAGAACAACTGTGTCTAAAACTCAGCCCTCTGATTTAACTGCAATAAGTTATTTGGTCTCTGTTTTAATTTGGCATAGCTGGGTTAATGTGGCTTCAGTCCACACCAGTGTCAGTGCTTGGGTTACCTGCTGAGGTGAAATTCATATTAAAGGATTTATGAGTAAATTATTCCTGTAGGGTTTGTTAAGCTTTCTCTTAGGATCAGATTTATTCACAAGTCATAATTAAGCACTACTGTCTTTATTAGATGGTTTTGTTCTCATTCCTAGGAAACAGTACCAGAACCTGGAGCTTTTCGAGGCCTCTGGATGTACAAGTTAGAGCTGCAAATACATAAAGGAAAAATCTTTAGCTCCCAGTTATAAATATAATCTAGAAACCAATCTAAAACCCAAATAAGACATTAGAGGAAACTATAAAACTTGGATAACCCACACGTGGAATTCTGTATATAATATCAAATGAGCAAACTGACTGTTGCACATATTTTCCTCCCTCTCCCCATACAAGGCTCTGCTCCTCTGAACTGGCAGATAAAAAACCAAAACCCTCCTGAATTCATAGCCCTGTTCTCAAGCATGTTCTTGTGATGAAAAGCTTTTACTTCTTGAATGCTTAATTATCCAATTGAAAGTCTCTATAAGCCAACATAATAGATTGCAGACATTCATGGCAGGTGAGTATGTGTGTTCTTCTTTTAAATGTTTTTGGTTTTTTTTCCATGTAAAAGTGATGAAGTCAATACAGTAAAAATATACTTGTGGTGACATAGCCTGGAATGAAAAAAATAAAGAAGTTAAGAGCAAAGTAAAAATTCTACAGTGCTGAAGGAGGTGTATACCAGGTAGAACACACTGAAGATTATGCTAGGACTGACAATAGACTTTCCCTCTAAGAATAAGAGGGAAAAATGTCAGTCATATAATTTTATAAAAAGATAGATATAAAGGATTTTGGTCTGTGAAAAACTTAGATGAGAGCACCTAGTGAGCTTTATAACCTTCAGACTTATGCAGATGGTGAGTGGGTTTAATTCAGAGTGAAGACTTACATACCAAAAGTTCTCATACATCCTGGTTTTGGCACTCAGGAATTTTTTCAGGATGTGGCCCTTATGGCAGAAATATAAAATTCTTGCTCATGTTGCATTGCAAACTATCGCACCAGGCTTTCACCTCTTTTCTGCTTTGTACATAATGTGAGAAATTTCACTCATTCAGTGGTATTTCCTGTTGCTGGATGGTTACCTTCCACTATTTGTGATCTTAATGAACTTAGATCAAATGCTTTGAAGTGAGGTGCTGCTGACTGTGAGTAGGAGCATCACAAAATGGTTCATGTAGTGCATAAGTCATCAGAATATTTTGAAAAGTCATGCAAATAGCTCCACAGTTATGTAAAAAATCCATAGAAATGTTTTGCATCTCTGAATTATTTTTCTTACTAAGGAGTCACCCTTTACCTTTTTATGAATTCTTGTTTTGCTTTCAGGCATTTATTTTTCTCTGTTCTAGTCCAGCTGTTTGGGAAATAACTCCATAAAGGTTTTCTGCAGAAAAATAATTAGTAAGAAATGCATTAAGAGATTACATATGGAATACACACAGATATTTTCTACCCATGTTTAAATTTCCCGTGTCTCTTAAAGAGTGTCACCCACATCTGATTAAGGAGGTTTATTTGTCTCCCATCTTGTCTCAGATACTATTCTGACTTCAAAGTTGCAATCACTGTGTAGTTAATGGACGAGCTACTCTGTTGATAATCAGTGGAGGAAGAAGGCTACATAGTTTCCCTTCAGATTTGTCTTTTAGCTGAAGATGGATTTATTATCAGCAGTCTTTTGGTAAGACTAGAGTAGTAAAATAGATGTCTATTCTTCATTACTGTGCCTTTAATACTTCCTCAGAATCTCTGTAAAGTATTCCAATATTAACCTAGCTTAGTGGTACATTTCCTGAAACATCTACTGACCTCAGTACTTCCATTTTATGGGTGTTGATAGACAGACACAGAAGGAGTCTGTCCTTTCAGTTTGAAGATGGAATCTGTGCTGATCATCCAGAAGTCCATAGTATCAATAATCCAATCACAACCCCATAAAGCACAGTACTGGTTTCTTCAGTGTCACATAATTTGGATGCATTTGGATATGGATGCATTTGCTCATCTTGAATTATAAAAATAGTATATACTGTGAAATCTTAAGCTGATAGTCTGTGAACCTGAAAATAAAAAGAGAGGCTTTGTTTTACATATGGTATATTTCTGGTTTTTGGACTGTTTTCCAGATAACCATCTGTAACAGAGAAAGGATGGCAAGAAAACTGATTTCTCATACTTGGTTGCCAAGATTCATTAATATCTGCTTAGTATGGCACATTGCCTAATCAGAGGCTGGTTGGACTCTCCATTGCAGGTTTCAAGCAATAATGTGTTTAGAGCTTGCCTTTGGGCAGGTCTTTTGGCATCAATCTAATAAATTTCTGCACATGATTAAACTTTGTGTAGAGCTGTATGTGCTAAAAAGAGAGAAACAGAGGGGAAGGGAAGGGAAGGGAAGGGAAGGGAAGGNAGAGAAAGAGAAAGAGAAAGAGAAAGAGAAAGAGAAAGAGAAAGAGAAAGAGAAAGAGAAAGAGAAAGAGAAAGAGAAAGAGAAAGAGAAAGAGAAAGAGAAAGAGAAAGAGAAAGAGAAAGAGAAAGAGAAAGAGAAAGAGAAAGAGAAAGAGAAAGAGAAAGAGAAAGAGAAAGAGAAAGAGAAAGAGAAAGAGAAAGAGAAAGAGAAAGAGAAAGAGAAAGAGAAAGAGAAAGAGAAAGAGAAAGAGAAAGAGAAAGAGAAAGAGAAAGAGAAAGAGAAAGAGAAAGAGAAAGAGAAAGAGAAAGAGAAAGAGAAAGAGAAAGAGAAAGAGAAAGAGAAAGAGAAAGAGAAAGAGAAAGAGAAAGAGAAAGAGAAAGAAGGAAGGAAGGAAGAAAGGAAGAAAGGAAGAAAGGAAGAAAGGAAGGGAAAGAAAGAAAAGATTAAAACAAGGAGGCAGGTGAGGAAAAGGGGAAGGACTGACAAGAAAATGTAGGAGAACACAAAACCAGTTCTGAGTGCCAGCAAAAGCATAGTGCCTCTGGTCAATGGAAATCTGGGGAGATTATTTGGGCTAGAATATAGAAGTGTTTAGTTACAGATGATAACAAGCAATAGCACCAAGAGAGAATGAAATCAGTCAGCTGCAATTAAGGGACAAGTTACCCAGTAAACTTGGTAAGTCAATAAGGTGCTCCAGATGCTTGATCCAAACTTTGCTCAAATCAGTGTGAAGGCTCTTCAGCATACATCAAGTTCCCTAGTACCGCTGCACAAAAAAAAAATCCATCTACGTATAATTGTATCTGAGACAGAAGAACAAACTCACAACAGCATGAGTAAAATCCAAGAGATCTATCAAAGACTAAAAATATAAATAACAGCAAATATCTAATATAAGAAATAAATTGAATTAACCTTATTAACCAATTTATTGACTTTATTAATCAAATAAGTATACTGATCAATACATAATTGTATGTAATTATACTTGTATAATGGTTTCTTCATTTTTATTCACTTAGATTGTGGCCCATTTTAATAAATTTTCCCCTCCAGTTGTCTCTATGTAGAGATCTTCTTAGGACTAATTGACTGAAATTGGTGTGACCTGTGTGAGAGATATTTGATAATAATTACCATTTCTGTTACTATTTTTACCACATGTAATAGTAAGCAATTCCTATCACATAATAGCAAATAAAAAGAGTGCTATATTAGCACCATTTTGATACTATGATGGGAAAATCATGATGTGTATTCTTTCAATTAAGGTGATTATTATGTTTTGCTAAAGGGGGAACATTTCTGTAGAAAATATATAAACGAAGGCTAAATGGGAAAAGAGATCAGAAAATTCTCATACCAAAACCTCAACTCTGTATTTTGAAGATGTAAAATCTAAATGCAGAATAGGCTATAGTTTGACAGGCTTTCTATAGTGTCTACTCTGTGTTATTTTCTCTTAATTTATCCCAAACAACTTTCAGAACTCGTGCAGGAACTCACATATTTTCATTTAAGGGGGCTGATTCCTTGTGATTGTGCTGCAACAAGCCCTATATTGCTTTTCCAGAAATTTCACCCCTGACTTGTGCAAGAAGCAGAGTTAAGAATGAACAGTGGATTATCAAAGAGGTAAGGAGGTGGTGAGCCATCTTACCTTTCAGGGATGACTGTGTGTTTCAGAGAGATCCAAGCTTTTAATCATCCTTGGAATCTCACAACAGCAACAATAACAACAAAGCAACAAAACCCCTAAGCCAATCAACAACATAAGGTCAGTTTTTTCCTTCTTAGTGGCTTGAAAGCACCACCTTTGACACCTTTTGCCATCTTTTGCCATCACTGAAGCAATTAAAAATTGCTATCTGTTGATATTTGATGGTTTAACTCCTTTTGATCACTCCTCAAGTGGGGATGACTGTCTCTGACCTTCAACATCCATTCCTTTCATATCCATTCCAGTGCTTAAGAACACTCCTGTACTTAGCCTGTCCTAACACTTAAAACTATACTTCACTTGTAGTAAACAATGATGAAAAATCACTAAAGCAATCCTTTTGTTCACTGCAGTGACATTTCCTCTAATTAAATTTTCATCTCTGAAGGTATTTGGGCCTCTCTAGTCCATCTGGGATATGTTTGCCCTCAGCATTGCCGCAGGCCAAATGTATTTTTGTTGATACGCTGAACAGCATGCTGTCCTCAGTGACTGTGGGTATTCCCCACTGGTGGTTTATTTAGAAGATTATTTCACCAGTTTCAAAGTACTTTTTCTGAGGTCTTTTTTTTTTTCTTTTTTTTTTCTTTTTTTTTAATGAAGAGACAGCAAGTGCTGAGTGCCCCCCCGATGCCCTCTCTTCCATGAATTCGTGTTTGTTCCAAGCCGTTTTTTCAACAGGATATGTGCAGTCATACGGTGTGATAGAGGGGATTGTGCTTCCACAGAGGCCAAGAGTCACTTGAGGGACTTTCTCTTCATGATATTTTTCTGTGGTTTGAGCATCAGGCTCAATTAAACTGATTAGGGGTGACTGATTTAGGAAGGGAATTCTGTCTCATGATACAAAGAACAATAAAACAGCACTGTAGCAAGAGGCTTAGCAGGCCTCATTTTATTACTCCATGGTAGGATATGTCTGGCAGTAAAAACTGGTTTGCATCTCTTTTTACAATTCCTCTGTCACCTCTCCCAGCACGTTTCAGCTGCCAAACTGCAAAAGGTCATTTTTGCACACATGCACAAACTGCTACAGTGAAAGATATAGTTTATTGACTTAAAAAGAGAAAGGCATGGATCACTGCAAAATGTAATGGAAGTGTTTTCTAATTTCCTTTTGGATAATAGAGGCCAATGGGACGAGTTTTTATATATTGGCTAAGCATCATAGATGTTTTTCTAATTCTTTTGAGATAATAGAGTCTCATCCTAAAGAGAAGACTGCATGAGTTCTTTTAGTGTAATTGTTGATTTGACTGTACTACAGGTCTGATATAATTTAAGAATATCATATTTTAGTAAAAGTTGAGGTTTCGTTTTCAAGGGAATCTGATTATTCAGTAATTAACATTCTGAAACAATTTTATCATACTGAGAGACCTGGGCAAAGGTAGCAACCTTCATTACCAGAAACTATCACTTTGCAAATTACTACTCAAACTTTTTAAAAACCTCCACAATCTCTCCCCCCCATCCCAACTTTTATACTGAAATAAATGCAAGGGCAAATTGCTGAAAGAAAGGAAAGGACATGAAGAAAATAGGAACAAGCCACCTGTGGATTATTGACATTTCTGTGGTTAAAATTCAATAATTCTAAATAAAATCATGCTGTTTGGAAAGCAAAATCGTGGTTTTCAAGTTGCATAGTTTGACTTTTTCTTGCTTTTTAAGTCAAAACTTGTAAGGAGCTATTTTATTTACTAGGTTAAAAATACTGAGATATCAGAATGGCAGTAACAGGTCATTTAAGAGACAGAGAATGGTTTGGCTGTCCGAGTTGGATTGCATCTATCTTGCTGTTGCACACCCAAATGAGGTGTGCTGTCATTTACACTTCTGCAAACACAGTGCAAAATTGGGATGTTTTGGAACATGATGGTGTTTTATGCTGACTGTGCAAATGAAACAAAGAGAAAAAGAAAGGTGGTGGACAGTGGTGGCTGTAGTCTTCCGGTTTCGGTTTTGCTTTTGCTCCACAAGGCTCAATTCTCTATGGCATCTGTATAAATGCAGAATTCCTCTTAGGATATCATCTATATTACTCTGGATTGACCTCAAAATGAAATCAAAATCTGGCAATGGGAGATTTGATTGAGCACACCTCTCTGATTGAGCACACCTACACCAAAAAGCTTGACAAGCTCGGGATATTTGGTGTGGAAGAAAAATGACTTACTTCTAAGGGAATGCTGTGACATTATTGCAATAACTGCCTTGGTAGTTTTGGATAAATACTGTTAAGTGTTGAAATACCATCTCATTGAGTTCCAAGCAGCTTTATGTTATCCTTCAGGCCCTTTCAAAACTTTACATGAATCTCTAATTATACTTTCTATCTCTGAAATGCTCAGTTATGCAAGAGGCAGTGAAATTACGTTGTAAAATAGGCGCAGATATTTATTGGTCCTGGAAATTTTTCCTTTTGAGAGTTTTGTGTAGTTCAAGGTACTCAGACTAAACAAGAAATGTATTTATTACTGCATTTGTTAAGTTTCTACTTAAAATTGCATTACTGTAGACTTTCACTTCATACCTGGTAACTACTGCTTTACCAACCCTACATGACATAAATAACTCATGCATGACAAATCTCCATGGAAATAGGTCTGAGAACCTTTTTTTGCTTCCTTTTTGAAAGAGAAAAGGACAGAAGTTTTTCTTCAGCACAGATGGACACGGCACAACCCTAGAATTAGGCAGAAAAGGAGCAATATAAACTCAGGCTGCATTATGAACTTCTTTGAACTTAAAGA
This sequence comes from Climacteris rufus, assembly GCA_013398175.1. NCBI lineage: Eukaryota > Metazoa > Chordata > Aves > Passeriformes > Climacteridae > Climacteris > Climacteris rufus. The sequence continues at coordinate 98,580 of VZRZ01008697.1, read as the reverse complement.
ACAGTGGTAGCTGTATCTCACAAGTAAAAACTGTCAGCACTGTTAGGTTTAATATTTTATCTGGGGAGTTCAACCTACCTTTTGGGTATCAAGGGAGCTGTCTGTACTGACAAGAAGAACCCTCCAGCTCCCTAACCAGAGTCCAAGCTCCTGTTTCATTGCTTATAAAGTAAGTAAATTTACATATATGAAAAAAAATGTTCTTAATGACTTGCTAGCAGTAATTTTTTAAGACATGCAATCTCATTTTGAGGCAGAATATTTGTTCATATAAAATAATAATAGCAGACCTGAAGAGACTTGCATAAAAAGCAAAGAAAAAAAATTATGACTGTTTTAAACTAAATGTTCCATTTCACCACTGTTCCATTTCATTGCTGATTTGATTTTTCAGGAAAGCCTTGAGGAAATCCAAGCACCTGAGGAAGCTACATAAGAAGATACCTCATCCTTCTAGAAACTTGTTAAAAAGGAGTAAGCGAAAGGCCTTTTTAACTGGCTCGATGCAGGTAAATTCCCAGGTAGGAATGCACCTGGCACTGGATGCAGACAACAGCTGTCTCACCAGCATCCATAATCTGTACTGGTGGCTTCCTGGCTGTACCTGTGTGCCCTGAATGCAAAAAGCATCTGTTTCACATTTATTCATTTACTCGGATGGCATTATCTACATTACTCGCTACCTTTGGACACAAGACTCTCATTTATAATTCATAGTACACAGATGCTTACAGAGAGTAGAAGCTTTGGCTACATTACCTGTCACTCTTAGTATATTTTGTATTCATGGTGGGTAAATATACAAGTATAAAGCTGCCATATTGTGTATGACTATCTATAATGCATTAGCAAACAGTTGTTTGATCATTTATACTGTCATTCTTTATAGTTGGAATGATGTTAGAATGAAAAAATGAAACAAACTGTGGGTTCACTATCCCTAATTTTCTTCTGCTGCTCTCTCTCTCTTTTTGGCAGTGTTGGTACTTTCCAGGTTTTTGGAAAATGAAGGTGATTCTGTCTCATTTTGTTTCTCGTGCTCTTCTCTTGATGCAATCATCACTCAGGACTCAGTCAGCTATTCAGTAAGCTCACTGGTGCAGCTGTCTTTGGAAGAAGATCTTCCCTTTCTTTGCTTTCATAGGCTCATAAATCCAGCCTGCTGAAAATATTAAAAGGAGAAAAATACCAGGCAGGAATAAAACGTATCAGAAAGAGGGAGTGAATGTAACTGGGGAAACATTTACTCAAGATTACATATTAAGCAATTTGCTCTTTAGTACTGAAGGAATACATAGAGAAAATATATTAACTGTACTTACCAAGAGCCCTCTGAATCCATCAAATGCAGTTACAAACAACCATTTTTGAACCAGGAGAACATTCTGTATACCATGTATTGTTTTTAAAAGCTATTTTTAGAGCAGTAAATATTAAAGAATGTCATTGACCCTTGCATGAGCTCTCACTCATTTTTTAGGAAGCTTTGCCAGAGACACTTGACTTAAGAACCCATTAAAATGAAAATATACTCGGGAACCTTGCAGGAGTAGTGCTTGAAGACATGGGCGCCAAGCATGCTTGGCAGCCTGGAAAGCTTACAGAGCTCTCAGAACAGGAATGCCATCACATTAAAGAATTAGCATAGCCCCAGGCACCAGGTTTTTTTAGTTGGGTTTTTTTTTCCAGTAGATGTGAATGACATTTCGTATCTGAGGCACTGTCTAAAATATTCCTTATCTGCATGTAAGATTTTATGACTACATTAAAAAGAAAAAGGTTAGTTTGTTCCTGTTGACATTTGTTCCTATTCCTCTCTCTCACTGGGCACTACATCTCAAATAAAACTCGGGTGTTCATCTCTCCTTCCACAACTTTCTCACTCTCTCCAAATATTACCGCTGCCTCCTCCTCAGACTTTTTCTTCTAGGCAGAACTTGTTCTGTCATTCTTCCTAAAGTCTACCAGATGCCATAGATTCAGCAAAACTCCCACAAAAATCCCTGTAAAGTCTTTTACCTTCACAGCAGTGCCTCCTGATTCACTCTTTGAAAATTCAAATGAGATATCTTAATAAATACAGAAATAATCTGAGTATCAGTACCTGAGAACATAAAATGAACTTCTCTTTTCACTGACCCTAGTCTATGAGAGTTGAACTTGGGGAAAATTGGAGAAATAATCACTCAGCAGCCTCATCAATCAAAGAAGCAGCTTAGGCTGCTAATTATTCCCTGGTGCAGATACCTTGGCTCTTCTGACCACTCACCAAGAAAACTCAGGTTATTGATTCCACTACATGAAAATAATCCACCTAACTCTCAGTTTTTTTTTCTCATGGGAAATCTTCTTGCATAAAGTTCTCTGACAAAGAACATTTAACTAAAAAATATAGTTGCTGACATCTAAACTTCATAATATCCTAATGCACTCCATTTTGCCAGTTGCTTTCTGTACAGAAAAAGAAACCAAGCAAAACTAGTCTTTTCTCCCCATTAGTCAAAATCTCTGTGTAGAAGCAGCTCATAGCTTTGTTTGTAGGGCTGCACACAGCCTGAAAGGCTGGGTCAGGAAGCTGCATTTGTTTTTGGTTTCCTACATCCACGTGGTACAATTTGAAATTGCACCATCCATCAGGGTGCTGCAGATTGTCCTTTCAGTCTTTATTAATCACAGTGGACTAATCTCACTGCACTGATGGTATTTATGTGGGGCAAGAACAGTCATGACCCGGGTTTGGTGACTTGTTTCCCCATGAAAATCAGGATCAAGAGTGTCTGGGGATAGCTACCCTTTAGTGTTTTGCAGAGATATACCAGGAGAAGGAGGTATCCTGTTTCCATGCAAGAGCTTCCAACAATTTGTCCCTGACAAACTCCAGATATAGATTCCCATTTTAGAGACTGTGAACAGCTAAGAACAGAGAATGAGTGAATTAGGTCAGAGAGCTGCTAAGCCATTTTGAGTGAGAACTTAAAAAGTATGATTTTAGGCTGGCTTGGTAATTTTGCGTAGGGGTCAAATATTCTCTGTCTGACTTTCAACCCACAATTCAACATTTTGTTTGATTTCTGTGTTATACTTCAGGAAGTACTGCTGATTTTTTACCAAACTACGTTCCAATTTTCAGCAACTGCATCATTGATATCTGAAGCTCATTGCTGAGTGACTTCAGAAAGTTTGCATCAATGTTATTAGCTTTATTTATCTTGTAAAGCATGTGAGAAAACTCCATTGCTAGTCCCTAAAAATACCCGTGCTCGTAATATTTTTTTCCTCTGATCTCAATGGATGCCTGCTGAAAACTCAGAATCTTGTAACAAAACTTCCGTGACACCAAGACTGAGAATCCTCAAGCATCACCAGTCTTCAGCTTAAATCCATAAACACTCAGTAAAGACAGTTATAACAGATTTTCACACTTTCATAAAAAAACACAGTGCACTATTTTGATTTTTTTTTTCTGAAAGCTCTCATTGCTTCACTCTTCTAAGGCCACTTTGGTATAAGGATTTGTTATCTTGGCTGACAACTGCACTGAAGCCTATAATAAGAATCTCCTCCTTTCGCTCTAACAAGCGAATTCCCTGTTTTCTGAGAATCCTTTCTAGGAAGGCAGTGCTGAATGTGTATCAGAGTTGAAAAGAAAGCCTATCTACGCTGCCATTTTCGCTTTTTATTTTTCTAATTTGCAACTCAGCTCACATCCAGCTCGAAGAAGCAATTTTGCGTGTTGAAAATGCTGCAGCTGGTTTCCTCCAGTGCTTCCCGTATTCACAGCGAGGGAGGCAGTGGTGGGCTTACGCAAGATTGGTTTAAATGGGAAATCAATACTGGTTCCTCAGTTCCTACAAAAGAGCTGAACTGGGCTGGATTGGCTCCAAGCAGAAAAAAGGAGTTAAGTGGAAAAAACTGGCTGCCAGTGGGATAGGTATTCTGCTGCATACGAGGCTGTTTGGGTCTCTGCCACTGAACCCATCATAAGAAGTCTGAGATAACCTGGCTTACCTCCTACCATCTGTTTTTCAGTGGATGATAAATATTGGAAAAATAAAAGTTGGAGGCTTTTTATTCCCTGGGCATATATTAGCTTATAAATACGCAAATGTTTCTGTTCAGCATCAGTAGGAATTTGTACCTTGTACTGTACTAACCAGTTACAAAAGGGATTGAAACTTATTCTGCAGATGAAAAGTGGAATCACTGGTGTGATTCCTTGTTCTACAGCTAAGGAGAAATATGTGATCTAATTAGCAATTCCATCAGACATTGCTCAGTGATTGGAACTCACTTTCACAGGCCCTCACTTGACAAGACTTTCTATTTAATCTCTTGTATTTAAATTTTCTATGAAATAAATATCAATAAAATTCACATTTTTGAAATCTCTGTCTGTGTGCCATTTTACTTAAATAAACTTAAAAGAAAATCCAGCAATGATTGTGAGAACACTGTAAAAAATTGTTGCGTTTTGCTAGATGGTCAGTCCCTCCATCTGGTTATTCTTTAACCTCTGCTAGTACTGTGCTGAATTCAGAAACACAGCTTATGAGCTGCCATTTCTGTTATTATTTAGCAATACACCAAAAATTGGAGAAGGATGTTTTTACTGAAGATCCTTCCTGCTTTAAAATCAGATTCATGGGGAACCTGCTGTTCCTCAAGTAGTCCCAGAACTAGAGAGGAAAAGGGTGAATCTTGAAGGGAAGGTACAAAAATGTTTTTTTATTTCAAATACATTTGTGATTTGAGACTAACAAACCTTTATACTATTGTCATAACCGGTGATGATTATATGATGATTACAGGCAGGAACTTTGGGAAGACAGTGAAAGGATTCTTTGAACATCAGGCACAATTGGATGTGTAACTGGAGGCACCCCTCGTAAGCACAATGAGGAATGATGGGTTCTAAACCAGGAAGGTAGCTGAGGATAAAGCATATTTCATATTAAGATTACTGACATTAAAAATACTTGATTAAAACACAAGCATCTCTGTTTTTCAGACAAATGGAAAATAGTTTTCTTCTAAGGTCTATAGTTAAATCCTGTGAATATGATGAATGCCTGACTAAAATATTGCAAATTTTTTGAGCATTTTCAAGATCCCACTCTTCTAATACAGTCAAGATGGTTATTCACTCTCTCTCCATTCTTACTCTTACACAGTTTATACAACTTTAATGTCTCTCCCAGCTTAGAGAACTTTAGGTTTTGTCTGATATCCTAAAGGTCTGCTTACAATACTACCAATGAAAGCCTGAGCCAAGCTTTGTTTATGCAATTTGATTTAATAGGCATTGTGATTACTCATGATCAAGGTGAATAACCATTATATTTTTGGTTATGGACAACAGCATGATTATTAATGTCTTTAAAGTATTTCCTGCATGGAAGCATGGGGATGCATACACTGAGAGCTATGGAAGGAATGGAGAAATGTGTTGATAATCAGAAAAAGGTAAGGATCAAATGAGGGTGGTAAAAACCAGGAAAGAAAGGGGTGTATGTCTTAGAAAGCCATCTTTTGCCACCTTAAATGAACAGGTAAAAGAGGAGAAAACACCAATGTATCAACTTTGAATTTCTTTATCAGTCTTCATACTGAGAATTATTTGTTAATTCTGCTACACTTTTATCCTTAAATTTATGTTATCCTTTTTGTTTTGGGGCAGGCAAGGGAATGTACCTCAAGTTAGAATCTATTACCTGAAATTATACTGAAGTGTGTTGTGGCCTGTGTGTCTGCACTATAACTTGAAAGCCCATGTCTTCAGTTTCTAGATATTATAGCATGCCTCTGCATAATTCTTCACAGATTGTTTGCTACAGTGATTAGAAGTGAGAGAAAATAAAATCTTTCAGAGTTTTCCAAGTAGAGGTTCTGTGTTTCTTATCTCTAAACATAAAGTCTGTGTTGTTTCTTGATGTGTATGGACTCTCATATGTGTTCACATGTCCCTCGTATTTTGAATGCTAAGTCAAAATCTTTTAAAGCACGAAAATGTCTTCATATCAGCAAAAATGCTTCAGTTTCACTTAACGTCATCTATTCTACTCTCACATAGCTTCTCTTCCCTGACATCTGTTAATAGTATTTTCAAATTGATTATATGATCTTGGATGTGCTCCCTATGAAAACCACTTTGTCCCACAGTCTAAGTATCATTCATAGGCAAATGGAAACCTCATTGTACATGGAATTACGTAAACACATACCTCCCCATGAAAGATTTGTTGCATTTTCTGGTTCAGTATTTATTAGGTGCATGATGAAGCTGGATTGGTACCCATAAAGTGTCAAATACAAGACAGTTTGTGAAAGCTTTGGATGGTTTCTCTAGCTTTGCATGGCAAAACTCAGCACCAACAGCGAGCACTTTTGTGCTGGGTAAATAACCCAGGATATCTCCAGTCACATGTAATGCATATTGCCTTCCTCAAGTAACTGGAAACTGGGTTTAGATCTGTACTAAGCCTTATTTTTCTTACTGACAACCACTCTTACAGAGCTAAGCCATGCTGTAATTGATGCAACAGGTGTGCTGATGAATATTCTGTGCAGACCTTTTTTCTTTTTTCCGTGGCTGACAATAAAACCCAGTGTTCTGTATTCACAAAGCATTTTTCAAACTGTGGTGTGTCTTCTACACAATCTGTCCTTTGAAATGTTTTTTATTCTATTTAAATGTTAATCAGAGATCATCGGAAATTTTTGCTCTCTGTCTTCAGGATCCTGTCCACTCTTCAGAAACCAGGCATTTTTCTCCTTACTTTCATGTTACTTTCTACTGAATAAGCACTGAGCTGTGATGCTGAGTATTTTCTGGTCCTGGTGCCTGGTTTCATTTATTGTTCTGAATCAGTAGCTATCATTACTTTGATTTGGTAGAGCTGTTCTTGAATTTCTGTATGAATTTCTTAGTGGTTTGAAGAGATGCTTGAAAGAGTACTCTAAAGTGAAATATCAAGGCTTCATGTGGTCCTGTTTCTAGTAAGTGAATCTTCCAAATCTCCACAACTGTGTTTGCCAGAGCTCTTAGTATAATTATGTGTTTATCTATTTTGCATATTTGACACATTTTTGCATTTATTATTACAAAAATAAGTATTCTAGAGATGCTGCAAACTTGGCTACTTTTTCATATGTACTCAAGTCCACTCCCTGTCACCGTCCGCAGATAGTTTACTCCTGTATTCCTCCACCTGACTCCATGTAGGATCTCAGACTCCACCAATATTCATTATGTTTTAAAAATACTTAAGTTGTTGAAAGTAAGATTTCAGTTCAGCTGTTCAGGTTCTAGATTGTTCTAATGTTTTAATAATGTAACCCTTCTGCTGGCATATCTTAAGATTCCATTTTTATTTACAAATTATTATCAGAAAATTGTGGCTATCAATGAAATCCCTAAAAATAAAAAGTCTCAAGGAATATTAAGTCAAACCTAATAGGCATTGACTTGGTGTGCAAGTCCAATTATCTTACACAGGCTTCTATCTGAAACTCATTTGCTTTCCATTCCAGTCCAAATCTGTGGCTCTCTACTTAGAGGACTGAGGTACAAGTTTCTTCCTAACTTTATTTACCTCCTTTATTTTTATCCTGGTAAGCCAAGAAATAGCCAAATGTTTACTTCACCAGAAACTTCCTACACTTGAAAGTTTGCTTATTTACTTCCTTCATTTCTTTCTTTCTAGTTTTCTTTGCGAACCCAAAGCTTCTTGTGTGTGTAGCAAAGGAAATCAGATGTCCTTAATTCTGAAAATCAAAGGCTTCCCTGGCTCACAGCTGCCAACCAGCTGGGCTTCCTCAGAGTTTTCTCTCACAAAGAATTTTAAGGGGATTTATTTTCAATCAAGAATAAAGCAAAATGAAACAAATATACCTGGAAGTACAGAAGTAACTTTGTATTTTGGGAAGATAAAGGAAGTGGTGTCCTCCAGGGACAAGAACAGAGACATGATCTGAAATGTCATTAGCACGATCTTTACCACATTTCAGGGTAAAGATCAGGGTACACTCTGCTCAGTTATATTCATTTCATAGGTAAATACATGCACCTTAAGTCTCAAGCATTCCAATGACTGAAAAACGAAGAGGGAGATAAACAGAAAAAAAATCAGTAAGTTTGAAGATAAATCAACATTTTTAAAAGACCACAAACTATTTTTATATTTTAGGCAGCAGAATGCTTTCAGTCATCAAAGAGAATAAGAAAAAGTGAAGAAAAAATTCCCCACTCTAAATAAAAAATATTCCTCCAATAAAAAGAGAGAAGTAAACAATGACAAGAATAATGACACAAAATGATAAGGACTTTGTGAAATTTCACACCATAATTATAACTTATAGACTGTATTTTCCACTTTCATATTGTATAATGAGAAAAACCATAGATGAATATATACTTTATAATCAGAACATAAACGATTGCCATCAACTTTTAGGATAGGAAAAATACCAAAAATTATAGACAAAAGACTTTGTATCATATTGAAAGCTGAACTATTGTTACTGCCTTAATATATTATGAAATGAAAGACTGTGATCTGACCCATGGGCTAGTGACTGGTACCTTTTGAAGGAGATAATGTGTTAGTAACATGGAGATTAAATTATTAATTTTCATTAAAAATAGATGAACCTGAATGGGAAGTTCAAGGAACGTGGACCTAAACTCCTGTCTGTGGACCTGATCCTAGGTCCTGCAAGTCTCCCAGTCTCAGAGACTGTAAAAGATATTTTGAAACATCCTTGGGAGTTTGGTGCGTGTGTGGTAAGGGTGGGTCAGACCCTGCTTTGGTGGGGCGGCGTGATGCCCCATCCCCACAGTGCCTGTCAGCCCGGGACACCGGGACATCCCTCGGGGTCACCCGTCAGCCCGGGACACCGGGACAGCCTTTGGTGTCACCCGTCAGCCCGGGACACCGGGAAAGCCCTCGAGGTCACCTTACCCAGCCCTGTGTGGCCGGGACACGGGCAGTCCCACCTGGGAGGTGAGGCCTGGGGCGGGGCCAAGGCTTTAAGAAGCCACCACGTAGCTGCCTCCCATTTTCAGGCTGCTTTCGCCGTGGGGTGTTCGCATCGCTGGAACCCAGAAGTAGGTAGTTATGTTTGCCTTTCTATATCTTTCCTGTTTTCCTCCTTTTCTTTTGCTAGCTCTCTTCTCACGGACCATAACATCGAATGGGTTATAAGGTTTTCTATGTGAAATGGGCTAAGTCTATGTCGGGGTAAGTGATGTTGTGTACCATTTAATCTTTTGCCAGCGTTCCTTAATTTTCTGCAGTCTGCCAGAAAACGTGTGTGTGTTTTTCACCTCTTGAAAAGATTTGGTTGGATCTTTTCCTGTACAAAAGAACCTAGTTTTGGCCGCAGGTTTTGAGTGCCCGGCGTGTAACACCCGGTGAGCAAGCTGCACAGCACAGGGGCTTTGGAAATTTGACATTATAGGATTTGCGTGTTACAAACCTTACTGGTTCGCGTGTGTATGTCAAGGTGTGAAAATGCAGTCTTTGTGGGGAAGACTTTCTTTCTGCTGTTCAGCAAAGTACTGTAAACATTTCTCTGCTAGATGACTATTCTGCAAACATTTTTGTGAGCATGGCTGGATTCTGCAGAGCATGCCTTCTGTTGGATTGGAAGTTTTGGATTGTGGGTGGAAACGGATCTGTTCTTTATGCCTCCATATCTCCCTTGCTGCCATTAGTTGTGATCCTGTTCATAACAGATGCTGTTTGATCCTTGCCATGCTTTGTGGTGTCTGTGCCATTAGGTTTTTTGGAACTTGCAAGTTACGGAAATACTTGTGAGTTTCCATGGTTTATATCACAAAGAACTGAGAGAGTAAAGACCATGTGTGGTGTGGGGAAGAAGGGAAGGGGCTAAAAGATCAGAATGTTTTTCTTTGCTGACCCTGATGAACTTCTCTACAGATCCATACACACAACATTATATCAGTAACTCCTACAATCAATCTGAGTGGTTTTGACTATTGGATCTCTGCTGTTTTGACTTCTTCTGTATTTAAAATGTAAGCAGTTGTACTGTTTACAGAAATACTGCAAAATCAGCCCATTAGGTAGAAACTTCCATTTATGAAGGATTTTATTATTTTGCTGTATAAATCCATCTCTATTTCTAAAGCATCTCTCTAAGCAACAGACATTGATGGGTCAAACCAAATCTCCACTATAATTCTTAATCAGTGCTTTACCTCCTAGCCCTCACTCCACACCAGTGAGTGGCCCTCAGTGGGCCTGATTACTGATTAGGGAACAAGAAACATATGCTGCAAACCACAGTCCAGTTTCCTGAATGTGTTTGAACTCTGACAGCAAATATGAGTGTATCTACAAATGTGTGCATAAGCTTTTTCAGGTCTCTCAGGACACTAATTACCAGGTCTTTGGTCTACTTTAGAGCTAATCAGACATGGAATTATCAATGGGGTTTGAACCATCTGTATATCACAGAGTTTTGGAACTTTCAAGTCAAGTATAAAACTTTATGAAGGACAGAAATGCACAACTGGAGGATGAACATTTGCTTGCCTGATGTGACATATACTACATGGGTGGGTATGACAAAAAACAGAAATTCTTTTCACTCCCTTAAAGAGCACTCTCGGGGTGGGGGGGGTAATGGCTCTGACATCACTGTATGTGTTATGCCCTTACACTCTGTTTTTGTTTTCCAAATAAGCAAAGAAGAACAAATCCAGTATTTCCCTAGAACATGGACACGAGTTTATGTCCCAATTACACTAAATATGGGATAAATGCTAATAAGTTTGTAGTTAGCAATGGCTTTACTATTAAAAACATGTATGTTTTAGGAGCATTAAGAGGAGCAGATGTCTTAGGAGCATTTGTCCAGCTTCATACAGTAAAATGAAAGTATTGTGTCCACTAAAATAATGAAATCCATTATGGCTAAATCCAAAAGAAAGTAAAACACCATTATCAATTGAGGTGGCAACTGTGGCCATCTCAGCCATCCCTTTTGCATTACAGAGGCAGGAGGTCCATCAAGGTAAGTGATGTTTGGGTTACATTTCCTTCAGGAAGACACTGATTCTTGTCCTAAAATCTTACGATGAGGAATTATCACAGCTCTAGTTATTTTTTCCTACTAGTTAATTACACTCACTGATAAAGCACTTCACAGTATTCCTGATGTGAAATTGTCTGTCTTGGAGTTCCAGTTGTTCAAGCTCATTATGTCTGTGCCTGCAGAACAAACGGGCGATCTGCATATACCTACTTTTCTTACAATTATGTCAGTAATTAGGTTTCTTACCAAGTCTTTCAATGCTTAAGTCCACACTGTGGACTCTGGTAACATTTTAGACAACACTCCTCAGCATTTCCCATTTTACTAAGTTTCCATGCCATATGGCATATATGATAAACTCTCCAAATGCTGATACCATTCCACAGCTAATAAGAAATTCAAAACCTAATCTAAAACACAAACTGTGGGGGTCTCTTAGAAGTGTTTCCAAGGTGGGCATTCCCCTGCCTGTCTCATCAGTATGGCCTGACAGAAGACAGCTGGCCTAAGAGAGACAGGAAAAAAGAGAATATATTTGTGTCCTACACCATTTCAGATTCATGGAATCTTTTCACAATCTGCAGTATAGAAAATGGTCAGCCAGGGAATCCAAATTAGGGTTCTTACATACCAAGCAGTTTGTGACTTTACAAATAGTCCCACTGAAATAATTGCTACATGAAATACTGATAACTTTTTAGTTCCAGTAATAAAACCTTTAACACAGATTAGGATCACTGTATTTGGTTTTGACAGCAATGTGTTAGCTCTCTTTGTGGACAGGGTGACTTTCTAAAGAAGTGTCATGTGGTCATGAAGTATAGAAAGAAAAAGGTGACTTCTATTTAAATATGTTTAATCGAAAAAATACCACTTGACTACAGTTTTCACTTTGCCTCAAGAAATACTATTCATAGCAAATTTTAGACTGCAACATGCAAGAATTATTTGGTGAGCTAACATGTTAACTTATTAATATGGATAATTTAATCAAAACATTTGTAACCTTTTTGTTATATGCTTTTTACTTAGTAGGGCATGACTCCATCAGTATCATGTTTATACCTTTGCAAACTGGAACTACTGGTGGGCTCTGAGAACACAGTACAGGCTTCTCAGTTCAGTGCTGAATTCCCAACAGTGACTGAAGAACTACTAGAAAATAAACCCCCTAAAAGCCCCCTGCACTCCAAGCCCTAAGCCAGTCTCCAGTGTCTTTAGCGATGACTGTGGGCACAGAGTGAAGGCTCAGATGCAAAACTCTCTTTTCAAGCAGCTTCAGAATTGTTCAAGGAACATCAGAAAATGAAAACACAGTGACAAATGATATGAAAATACAGGTATGAGGGCAGGCAGATTAGATTCCATTTGCAAAGCCACATAGTGTCAAACTTTCTGCTATTTTAAATGATGGAGATTGATTGTACAAATGCTTTTATTTCTGGATATTCCAGTCTTTACTTGTCAATATAGGGTTGAAACACAGCTCAATCTCCTCTCATGAATAGAACTCTTTCCTTAAAATAGCAATTTTTCATGTGCTAAGGGCATGGTTGGGAAATAATTTCGAACAGAATGAGCTTAAATATCTTGTAAGGCTGTTTTACTGTGCCTAGGAGATATAGATATATAGAGAGATATCTATATCTATATGGTGTGTGTGTGTATATATATATATATACACACGCACATGTATATCTGGTGTGATTCTTGGGGCTGTCCTGTGCAGGGTCAGGAGTTGGGCTTCAGTGATCCTTGTGGGTCCCTTCCAACTCCAGATATTCTGTGATTCTCTGATTTCCAAATTCTAACAGATTCAATATTTACCTACAATGTAAATTAGTTTTACTGTATTAAATTATGTAAAACTCTCAGACCAAGCAGTTAGACTTGATTCTTACAGAACAGTTTGGGTTGGAAAGGACCTTTAAAGGTCATCTAGTCCAACCCCCCCTGCAATGAGCAGGAACATCTTCAATTAGATCAGGAGAGTAAGGCTCAAAAAGCAACATTACAGTAAGAAAATGATGCAAATTTCACTTTCAGCTTTTCCTTGGCTATCAGTTTTACTACACATTTTCAATTCCTATGGACACGTTTCAATAGGAATAGAACTTGTCTCACAGATACGATACACCTTCTTTCTAAAATAATGCTCTGAACTTTAGATAAAAGCTTTGCATTATAAATGTACAAAGCATTCTGCCAGGGTGTGTAATAAATCTGCCTTCAAATATCACTCTGATGTATAATGTATAACAAAAAAGAATAGAACCATTTTAAAAGAAATAGGCACTTTTCCATTTTACTGTATTTAAAATATTTCCTCACCCTTCAAAATGTGGATGGCCAGTTCCCAATCAGAGCTAGAAAAATGTGTAAGCGCTGCACTTAACGTGCAAAATTTAACAGGTTCCTTAAATAACAAAGATTAACCACATTTTCAAAAAAAGAGAAAAAATACTTTCTTTCTCTGAGTACAATGACTACACTCATTTCACAGTGAAATCATCCCTTTATCTGATAGTTCATTCACTGCCATTCCTTTCAAAATGTCACACTTTCAAAATACAAGAAAACAAAAAACCTGAAGTGATCCCATGATGGCTTTCAGCTACTTTACTCTTGAGATATCTTTTATCTTTTTTTTCATACTGTACATGCAGGGTTTTTATTTCTGAAGGTATTTGCAGGCAGGTTTGTTTTTCATGTTAGAAAAGTCACGTAATTAAAAAATGAACCATAACCATTTTTTTTTAATGTTGGAAAGCAGCATTTTACATTCACAAACAATGGTTTAGGGAAGTGTTGAATTAAATGGAAAAGGGAAGACTTTGCTTTCTGAATACAGTACAATTTTGTTTCCTGCAGCAAAATAAGATAGTATTTCTGTGGGAGTTTGAACAGGAACTAAGGGTTTGAGGCAATCAAAGCTGTTTATTTCCAGAAAGTTGGAAATCAGCACTATCAATTTTTTTGTGTTATTATCTAAACTGTTCTTACACGAAAATTCTAAATCCCTAAATGTCACAGCCTATTGTTCCATTTTATGAAACAAAATACTGATAAAAATGCACTTCTATCAAACAACCAGTATGTTAAAAATTGGGCACGTTTAATGTAGCCATACTCCTGTTGCAAGAAGAAACCGGAAAACAGTGATACAGAAGAATTACAGCATGGTTTTGTACCTTTCTTGTAAGTCTTATGTGCATGAGCAGCCATGTTAATATTGATGGAATTAATCATGGGAATAATGACTGTTGTGTAACTCAGGACTCTAAATCAGATCATATGTGACTTGTCCACATAGGAAATATATTACAAAATCAAAAATAGAAGGGATTTTACTGCTTATTCTTGTGCATTGCTTCCAGGATTAAAATTCTTGCCATGGTGAAAAAAATGCAGAAATAGGAAAAGGGAAAAAAAGAAAGGAATGTAAGGAAATACTCAAAGTCAGGTCTTGAGTTCTTGTTTGCAGGATTAGTCCCATCTTCTTTCATAGAAACATTTTCATTAATAGAGAATAACACACTACATTCTGCAGAAGTTGCTGAGGTCTCAATGAAATAAACTCTTGACTGCATTTTATTTTGTCACTGTTGTTTTGTTTCCCATTTTTCCTGTTAATATAATTAGTCACATCATTTCCCTGTTAAACCAGGACAGATTTCCCCTTTTTTAACATTGATAGAGAGAAAAACTGAAAAAATTCGCTCTTCTAATATAATATACAATTCATTGTATGCATTAAAATATGCATATCCTCTTCTTCAAAAGGCATGTTTTGAATGATTCATGAAAAAAGTAATCTACATCAATAAAAAAACAGCTTTGTGAAATTCACAGGAAAACACATTTTGGAATGAGCAGAGTGGCCAAAAGAACTGAAATTTTCATTCTCTCCATTCCTCCTTTTCTTTTTCATTTTCTTCTGCCCTGTCCCCAACAATTCTGAACATGTGTACTAAATTTTTTATCTTTATTTTTATATTGTTTATATCCAATATGCATGGAAGTTCTATTTTCATAATAATCTATAAAAATGTGACATAAAAATTGCAACACCAACAACATACATCAAAGGTGGAACAGAAGTGATAAAGTATAGTTTCCGTTTGAGAATACGCAGGATTTCTACAAATATTAATTTGACATAGAGGATAAACCAAGCAAACGAAGTCTAAAGCAGTGGGAGTGATGCAGTTAGCTGAACCTATTCATAAAAATTGCCAAGTTGTGAAAGAAAAGCATGTGTTTTCTCATGGTGTCCTTCATTTATTCTGAACAGTCGTAATATCCTTGGCCATTTGCATAATTATAATCTGTCAAAGAATGCAGTTGCTTCTAAGGAATACAGACTTTCCTATCGCTATGGTTATTATTTCACCTTGTGAAAAATAGAAAGTAAACCGTACATTGACTTAATTTAGCCCTCAGTGACTGTCATATTATACACCATTGTTCTCTTCCTTCTTTTACATCTTTTTTTCATATTACTTCATTAGTGCAAAGCTTTGTTTTTACTGGATTCTCTTCTTACCAGAACAGGAACCATGACTTCCCAAAGAAAATTCAGGCAATTCAATAGAAATATTGATATTGAAAAGAGTGGCAAGAAAATCCCCAGCATTTCTTTGTGGAGAAAGAATAAGTCAGCAACTAATAAAACAGATGGCAGATTAATATTATGTGTTATTGACCCATTTATTAATGATCTTCAAAAGATCTTTAATAGATAGGTAGTCTTTGTTTCCTGTGCAGAGGTACATAAGGTAAACTCCTTAACAGGAGACTCTCTTAATCATGTACATGCTTCAGGTGCCTAGAATAGTATCCCTCTGATTGCATTTTGTGGTCTAATTGTAGTCAATGGATGCCCTGACTAGCATCTGCTGACTGCTAATTTTGCCTTATGGTACTTTACTTGTAATCTTAGCAAACAAAATCAGTGACTCTTCCTGTTTAATTCTGAGTAATGCTCTTTGCATAATATGTTTGGGCAAATTCATCACATTGATATTTCTTTGACTGAATACAATATCCTAAGTAAATTAGGATATATATGTGTATTTACTGGGGGAGTACAATATACTTAAATAAAATGGAAAACATCTGTAATATGAAGGAATATTTCACATGCATGCTTGCTGCATATTTTGTGCAAAAACTTAGCACATTCATCACAGAAATGCTTTGCTTCGTCCTCTGATCAGAATGAGAGGTTGAAGGAATAGGGTTTGAGCCTGTAAATTGTTGTCTACATGAATTACTCTAAACACTATACAAGCAGGAAGTCCCAAAGAGTAAAGATTTACAAAATTTATTTCTTAGACTTGGGAGGGTTTTTAATTTATTTACTTTTTAATTCAAATCAGCTCTACATCTCTCATATGCTAGGACACTTTTCATGTTTTGACAGCCCAGAGAGCAGCATGTTAAATAAGCAATGTGAAATTACATTTGTGCATAATGAAAATTAGGACCAAAATGGCTGATGGGTCTGGTTCTGAACGTTTACACCAGTGTTACAGCTCTGCAGCCCAAGTTTAATTAGCAGAGTTAATCATGATTGATCAGGCTCATGGAGAAGGGGGGTGTCGCATTTTCTTTTGCCATGAGTAAGTCTTGGAGCCGGTGAGATGGTAGAGATATGTGATCAGCTCCCTGATTTTAAGGCCAGGCCTGTCTCCAATGAAATTGGAAGCCCCTGCCAAGCAGCTTAGTGTTGTCAGGTCCTGGGCACTGTGCCACTGGAAAATAGCCATGCTGGATTTCTGTTCTGCTGTCCCAGTTCACCCCACGTGTTGGAAGGAGGCATGGAAATGTAGAGCCCAGCTGTAGTGCAGATGCATCAGCTCAGATGCACACTCTCTGGAATACTTGTTTCTGGGTTACAGCACAAAGGGACTGAAAAGCCAGCTTCTGAATCTGTTATTGTAAACTAAGGAAGTCTATTAATGAAAAAGGAGAAGCGAAATAAGAGAAGTGGATGCTTGGAATACAGAACTGGGTACACCTGAGCAAAACTTTCCCTGTGCAGTAAATGGGAAGATGGTATAATATTAAGGTTGATGCAGACCTGGAGTCAGACCTTGAACCACTCCCTGTTTGCTTCAATTTGTAATCACCATTAGGTTCTTTTGGAAGTGATGTATGCAAGACATGCGTTCTTCTATCTCATGACACTTTTCTTGATATTTGTATTTCTTCAAACCTAGTACTGGTAAAAGAAGTTGATACCTGGTGGTGGTGTTTGTTTTTGTTTTTGTGGGGTTTTTTTTGTGTTTTTTGTGGGGTTTTTGTTTTGTTTTGTTTTTGTTTTTTAATTTGAAATTTCATGGTTTTAACCAGAGCAATCTTAAGTTTGTGTGATTTTAGAAGTATTTTTTAAATTCTTTACTTTTATTTCTTAATTATAGGTTAATTGTGTTTTAATTGAAGAGACTAGAAGGAGGCCTTGACCTGCATGTAGCCCTTTCACTTTAAAATGTTTGGTATTTTAATAGCTTATAAACCCTTTCCAATTTTTTCCTTAGTAGGTGATTGCTTGAATTCAATGAATAATTTTTGTTTTCTACAAACCGCCATTTTTCTAATGAAAGAAAATTGAAAATTCCCCAGTCAGTTCTAAATTTAAACAGCTTAGCTTTACTGTGCTTGCACTTTTGTATCTCCTCGTCAAACACTGTACCAAATTAGTTTACAGAAAGAAATACAGGAAAAAACAAATAGTGATATAATGGTGGAAAATAATCATCAAGTCAACATTTCAGAATCCAGTGACCATTACACACAGCATAAATCTGAGACTCAGAAGTAAACACATCGAGCTGTTTTTTGTATGTCGTGTGATCTACACACCTAATTAACCGAACTTTAAGGTCTTAACATTTCACAGGAGATTGCTTGTTAAGTGAAGCAAATAACAACTTCAGAATTATTTAAAAACATAATCTGTTTCACCAGAACACCTCCCTCCCTGTATTACTTATCTGATCATTTATCTGGGAGAAAATTCAAACAGAAATGTAGTTGTGACTGCATTATTTAAGTATCATCGGTGCAGTGAGCTTCACTTCCCACCAACAGGTTATTCACATGAGCTGGATAAAAAAGGTTAACTTAGATAGCTCTTTCATCATCAGCTTTTATAAGCAGATTTACACACTCCGTAGTCCAGTTTGCATGCTTATTTGTACATTGCGTCCCACAGCCAATCCAAATTGCTACCAACAGAGAGGAAAGAAGAACACGCAGGATGTAAAATTGCCTATAAAGCATTATGATATGGTGGGAAAGGTTACTGGCTGCACACCCCACTTGCTATTTCGCCTAATTAAAAAAAATTAGCTTCAGATACGGCCACAGATGTTCCAGGCTCATGATATTCAGACCCATCTTTTTTTACTTGAACGATTTGTACAGGCCAGCATTTAGCCTCATAGACAAACATACAGCTCCCATCCTCACAGACAGAAAACAAATGATGTACATTTGCAGTAGGCTTTAAATTTGCCAGGGAGACTCATCCTGATACAAAAGGCCAGGAAAGAAAGGGTATTCTGGGTATTTACAGAAGCTTTTGACATAGTAGTTTCCCTTCACAGAAAAGTGATCCTTTGATCATACTTAGAAATGAAAAATTCTACCGGTATGCTATCACCATTCTTAATATTAAATCTGCATTGTATTGCCAGCCATATTTAGAGGGCCATGAGGTATTTTGAAGACAAAAAAAGGCATTTTTATGGAGACAAAATAAGAGTCTGTATACTCTAAGGAGCTTAGCATCTAACATGAAATTATGCATATGCTTCCTAGGGCAAGGAGTGTATCAAAAATTATTGCTAGTGAGAATGAACAGCTCCAGCAGTGACTCAAGGATGAAGCAGTAGTTGTCTACTGAATGAATAAAAGGACTCTGGGTGAACCAGAAAGGAGAGAGACAGGGGATGAGTCAGCACTAAGCAGCAGTCTGTTTTGTGTTTTCTGTACACACGAAGGTTAGTTTTCCAGTAGTAGAAATGTTGACTATTCCCAGAAGGGAGGAAAGTTTATTTTGAGGGAAACCCACCTGCCATAACCTCTCTTGGGGCTGCTCGGGATCTGTGCTGGTGAAAATCTAGTATGACTACACTGCCAGGATCACAACTTGCACAAGGCAAACTAAGAAATTTACTTCTCAAGGAAGTAAAAAGGCACCTTGTGGAATTTTCAGGAGGACATAATTGTGTGATACTTGGTGATTGTCATTGGCATTACTGTATATGCCTATTTACTCTTGGAAGGCCACACAACCATAAATCCCTAGGCATCCAGCTACCTGAAAACATTTGTTTTTCAGACCCTAGAGATATTTAAGAGAGAGATTGAAGCAAGTTCAATGAGAAGCTTAGAAATTGGGGGGGAGAGTGTGGGGGGAAGGTCTCTAACTTTCTTAGCAGATTAACTTTTTCCTAATCATGTTATGGTACATCCTATTGCACAGCCGTTTCTGAAATAGCTTACTATAACCGATGCACCAGAAAAACCCCGTGATTGACTTAGGAGAAACATGCTTTAAAAAATTCAGGACAAGATATTTAGGCTAATAACATTTTTGAACAGCTTGTTTGGGAGAAATGTACTTGTACACATTTGGCAAGCATACTATATTGCATCTACATGAAAAAAAAGAGCAAGAACAAGCAAAGCGTTACATGATATTAAATAAGATCAGATGTTGTTCTTGAATAATGCATTCAGCTACACTCGTTCCAATTCAGAACTGAAAAATAATTATTAACATGCTATATTTAAAATATGAAATATTTAACCAAAGTTAAACAAAAAGGTGTTAGCAATGAAAGACTTATTTCACAAAGACGTTGAAAAGAAAACAGTCAGAGAAAACAAACAACAAAGAAAACAAACCCAAGAAGAAAAATTAAGAACACCTCACTCAGAATGCAGGCAGCAGAGCAAAACCATTATACATCAGATTGAATGTATTTCAGCCTACAGTGTCTACAGACACCTGTTTTGATTTAGGACATTGCTTTTTAAAGTATTATTCCAATAAGTAATCTCTATGTTACAAGAGTCCTGAAGCTCAACTGTGACAACTGTGATAATTCTGTCAGATAAGGATGATCAAAAATTAGGCCAGTATCAGGAATGAGGACTGCCATTGATCAGGAACATTTTGGCATGTCATTCTGGTTACAGTGCAAATCAGGACAGGAAGGTCAGAGTACTAAAAGAAAGAGACATTTAAGTTTTAGTCTTCTGACAGGGAAGAAAAAGCCTACTTTATAGGCCTTTGTGTAATTTCCTACTTCAGAAATTCTTTTTGCATAGCAAATAATAAATGTGAAATACCACAAAAATTCCATTTAAATTTATTTCAGCTTTAAGATTAGAGGAATATGCAAATGAAAGATGTTATTTTTCTTTTAAAGCTGAAAGTTCCTGTGTAGCCAGCCGTGAGGAAGTATCTCTTAACATTATCAGTCTTATAGAAAACCCTGACATGCCAGGCTGTCTTCTATTCATCACAGCTATACAAACCTGAAACTAGCATAGAGATTTAGTTTTTAGCTCCACTCTCTGCATGACTGACCATTTTTCCATTCCTAACTATCATTTATTTTGTGTAATATAATTGAGATAAATTTCTGACGCTGCCAGAGCCACCTGGTTATATTCTCTTTGGCTGACCTGTGCAGGCCCTGTAGTCATGACACGTTAAGGGATCCTTAAAAACAATGTTTTGAAAGCTTTGTCTAAGAAAATCCTTGCTACCTAGCTTTCAAATTAACCTTGAATGTATATTGAAAGGCAGAATCTGTGTATGATCCTAATCTCCAAGATGTCTTTTTGATATGGAAAAGAAGAAAGCTTTGCTTTTTTGGGCTAGATGAAATTAAAAATTAATTATTATTTTCATGATGTAAATCAGCTTCTTCATATATTTTCAGATACTAGGTGATTTGCATAGCCCTTTACAATTTTTTGATAAGAAGGTTAGGAAATTCATCACCTCCTTTCTTGAGAAAATCTGCATTTTGATTGCCTCTTACAAAGAGTTATTTGTAAATCAATACACATACCTATCAGGTTACCCATTGTCTCATTGTGTCCTATTCAGTGGTTTTCCAGAGAGAGTATGGTGATCTCCACTTGCAACCTCAACGATTCTATGATTCAGCCCCAGTGCTGAGCTGAATGAAGGTGTTTTGCAGGACTGGGAGATCTGAACTGGAGCTAAGAAAGGTCAGGGTTCACATTGATTGAGCTAACTGATGCTTATCCTGTTCTAAGCAAGTGAAAACTTTGGACCAGACTACCATTACAACAACACAAACTGTTCATCATAAAACCGAAAACACTTGAGATACAGCTGGCAAAACGCCAGTATTCAAACTTCAGCATTCTGAGCTGAACAGTACATTAATGACCACTTTTCTCTTTTGCATCAGAAAAGAGTTAATTTGGCAAATCCAAGCCTTTAACATAAGAGACTTACTATGTTTTAAATTCTGACAGTGTTCTTGCTTATATTTTTGGTTACATTGTGAGATTTATACTTTTAAAATGTGGTTATCAATATGTTTTTCTCCTAATGTCATTTGCTTACCCATCTTCATGTTGTTTGAGGCCACCCTGTTAATACTGAAATTTTTCTTTTCTAATCCATGGATTCGCAACTGTAATCACAGTGTGCTGTTTTCTTTCTCCCTTGTTTCTGTAGCAGCTTTTCTTGGGCTGCTGCTGCTGCTAGAGAGAGGGATTTAAAGTGACAGATAACACAGCACTCCAATCGTTTCTACTGTCTGCCTACTTTGTGCCATGTTTTAGACATGCTCTTCGTTTTTTTTTTTCCTCTTAAGTGACTCAAAGCCCTTTTAATTCTTAAGACAAAACATTAGGCATAACTTTTTTTAACTATGGTATGTTATGATGTCTTCTTCAAATTGTATTCCTTCCTTGTGTAGATAGATACTGGAGTGTTGGGAGCAATTAACATAACTCAGAGAACTAATTTCCTGTGGTTCTTTAACTCTGTATTTATGGCTTTCAAAAGAGTGGATCTGTACTCTAAGGATTAGTACAGTCTATAAATTTTGGTCGTCTGACTTTCTTCCTTTCTTTTTTTAAGGAATTAAGATAAGAAAAATTCATTGGTGCCTGGAAATCACATTAAAAAAAAGGCAACACAGTTTGTAAGAAGAAGGGTTTTTTTTCTTTTTCCTTCTAAATCCCTCCCTTGCACAAAAAAAAAATGATGGGTTTAACTTGTGCTGCATGAGTACTCAGCCCTCTCCTATGCAGCTCAGTCTGTCACACGCCCTTCTAGTTCTCTTTCAGAATTTTTTGAGTCGTCAGACTTGCATGACCCAGAACCAGGTGATTCCCACATCTGTAGCATGACCTGTTGTGCTGCCATTGATCAGGGGGCTGATTCAGTTATGGACCAAAAAGGATTTTTTTTCCCTAAACAGCTTTTGCCAGCTTGACGGGTCTCTGAGCCCCTTGTCTAGTGGGAAGTGACTGTGCTTATTTCAGACGGGTTGGACTAGATAACCTTCGAGGTTGCTTTCTGCCCAAACCATTCTGTGATGCAATGCCAGATCCGTGCACCTCGTTCCCTGGCAGGGGCCGGTGCCAGCACTGCCCATCCCATAGGTGCTGACCCCCCAAGCCTCACAGGCACTCCTGGGTGGATGGAGCTGCCAGGCACCTCCATGTGCGCTTTGCCAGACCAGTTTCAGTGGGATTTTCCAGCCTCAAGTGGCCCATTTAGGGGCATTAAGGCCCCTGCTGGTGCCGGGCCCTGGGTACACCTGGAATGACTCCTTATCTTTGGGAGCCACCCCACCACACCTTCCCTCACTGGGGCCATCCACCACCTCCAGCTACTTGGAGGTGTGCCCCCCACATTATTCGTGAGGGAAAGGGTTTTAAAGTGGATTATTGAGTCATTTCTGTGCTTCCCTGCTACAGGATTCATGGGCTCTTGATGATCCTTTAAAATAAAATGTAGCCTGTATGAATAGGGAGCACAGGGGACGTGTGGTATGTTTAAACACAAATGGGGTGAAATTGGAATAAAAGTATCAACATGCATATATTTGTTTTGGAAACTTCTGGTCAAGTGCTGAAATACTCTGAGCAATTGACAAGAATATTAATTGCTGTCTGCAGCAGATACTAGACACACTGTTATCACCAGGTCTTCCACTTTGTTGGGAGGAGGGGAAGCAACCAACCCACTGCCAGTGGAGGAAGGTGTGGAAGCCTGCAAGGAGTTGTGCCAGCAGTTGTGTGGCCAAGCAAGAATCAATTTGTTGTGGTTTGGGTTTCTTAGTTTGTTTGAGTTTGGTGTTTTGTTTTATTTTTGTTTGTTTGTGGGGATGTTTGGTTTGGTTTTAGGTTTTTTTTTTTACCCTCGAGAATTTTGTGGCTGCTTAGAGAGCAAAATAGGAAAGGTATGCAAGATTTCAGTTCTTGCTTACTGTGGTAATAATTTTAAACCCTATGCAAACTAAGCATTTAAAAAAATGTTAGGACATGAAGGAGAGGGGATAAAAGGATTGTTTTGAGGAATTAATCTGTCCTAACTGCAAACCAGTTTTATAGGGGATAGAATATGAGGTGTATTAAAGTCACCCTTTTCCTTCTTATGGAGTACATAGCATGTTTTCCATGTATGAAATCGAGTAAATTTTGTCTTGCAGACTCTGTATCCAGGCTCAGAATGGTAAACCAAACAAATGCTTTATAAGGTCCTGTATTTTAAGTAGAGAGCAAAGGAAAATATTTGCTGTGCCTGTAGGACTTGCTATCTGTCTCTCCTGTTGACAGTGTGCCACTTTATATAGATGGATACCCGCTCACTGGAGCGAAGAGCTAAATGAATTTGTGAATAGTATCAGTTGACCTGAAACTACTGATTTACTGAGTTAACTTTTTTGGAAAAAAGGTTGTCATACTCTCACTAGAAATATGGCTCTGATAGACCCAGGCAGCTAGAGCTTCCCATGCCCGCTGTTTCCTTTGGAATTTCTCTTGTGATAAATTGCCATAAAATGGGGATGAAAGGAGGAGAGTTGGGGGTATTTTTTATTTACCCTAGTAGAAGAATTAATTCATGCCAAATTGTGGGATTTGGGACTAAGCTTATGTTACACATTGTTGAGTGTCTGCAGAACCCTGTGGGCTTCAGTAAATCACTCTCCAGGGGAACAGCTATCTGCCTTTGCTGGACCTTAAATCTAGGCACTCTTCTTGGGATGGTGCTGTTGTCTCTGAGGGTGAATCACTTCTTTCCCTGCCTTAATTTTTCTCTTCATGGATCTGAAGAGAGCTCCTGCAGAGATCACAAATGATCTCCTATGTGATGCCAGAAATATAAAACCTGGGGAAGGATTGAAAAGGTGAGATTCAGATGCAGTCTTTATTACAGACACTGTAGGAAACCCCTGTTTCCTTCTTTCTTTGTGTCCCACAGTATCTCCTTAAAGTCTTTCCATGCTTCTTGCATAGGACTGTCTATGCAGAAGGACCATACCAGTTGCATGTACTGCCATGCCAGGACACATATACCTTCAGGCTGGTTTTGGCTTGTCCAGTCAGTTCAAGCAGCAAAGAACTATCTGGGGTAATCTGCAGCTAGCCTGAGACTTTTGTTCTATTACACAGCTACACATATGTCTTATATAGCTTAAGTAAGTTTTGGGTTTAGAAACATCTCTAGGGAGAGTGAAAGCCCATTATTTATTATTATTGCCCTTGCAGTCCTGTCCTTGCTAGATTCCTTCTGAACTTGCAAACTCTCTAACCTGTCAAGTAAAACAAACCACAAATGAAGAAAGGTTAGAATGCAAAATCCCCAGGTCTGTGTTAAAGTGCTATTTTATCTACTACTAACATTGTATGTTGCAAAGGTGAAGAGAACCATTAGAGAATAGGTGCCCTGAATGAAAAAAGATTTCAGACCCTGGACCTAGAAGCCTCTTTGTTGATTTATTTGAGAAAACTACAGTATTTAGTACTTGATTCAGAGCAAAAATGGAGTTTCTCCACTCTTCATCTTCAAGTAAAGACGAATGAGCTTTCCTAACAGACCTTGCCCTGCCAATAGGAATAAATGACTGTGATTTCTGAACGCTCTCAAGGAGACCTGGAGACTCAATATGCAAAATCTCTCATTCTATCATTGAAAGTGCAGCCTTGGATTATTACTGACAGCCAAGATGCAGTTAAAGTAAAGGTCACGCAGACTATTGACAATAATAAATTCTAAGATTTGCTATCTTTTTGCTGAGGCCTGCATTAGGCTGTGCATCAAAGACCTGTATGAAAAAAAAATGGTTTGCCCTCACCCAATAAAAAAAAATGCAGTGTACATTTTTCAAGCTTGCTTTTTGAAGGAGCTGGAATAGACCTGTTAGTTCATATCCTTGTATTTATTATCTTTTAAATTAACACACTGGGAGACCTGCCCACCAAACAGTCAGTTTACTCCTCTCTGTCCACCTGTAATACATAATTGAAGTTGCATAAAATCATCTCTTGTTAGTGGGTATAGCATGTGAGTATGTTTAAATAAAGGCTGAGTGTAAACACTAGCAAGCTAATTCAGTTTTTGGTATGTAAGCCTAACGTAAAGAGAAAGTCTTTAATATTACAGGTTAATTACTTAGTTTCCTGTTTCTAATTGGTAAACAAATATGTATTGCTTCAAAACGCAAGATACATGGTAGTTTTTCTTTGCAACCTCTTCGTGAAAAGTGGGTTTAAAAAAAAAGGCACAGAAAGAACAAAGCCAGTAGCTAAGAAATAGAGCTGCTCAAGGTTTCAGTTATTGATGCATAAGTGCAGGGAAGAGCAACTCTCTGAAATTAAGTAAGACTTGATAAATGACTTATAATTTTAGCGATGAAATTAATATGTGAAACTTTGCTTTTTATTTTTTAACTTTTGACATGGAAGCACAATTTAAGTCTCTTTCTTTGAATATAATGAATGAATTTGGTTCTTATATAGAATAGATTGAGAACCCTGGGTATTCATTGCCGTTCCATGATTTATTCAGTGAGCACATAGTCCATAGGGATCTACAGTATAACTTGCCATATTTAGAACTATAACCTAACCCTGATATGGGGTAAAATAATGTGCTCAGGTTTTGTTAGCTTTAGCACAAAGGTTCAAGAGCTTCACTCTTCTGCTTTCTCTCGTTCTAATGATTAAGTGTCAAAAGTTGTGGGCTTTTTTGCTACAGGAGCACTTGCCCAGTGGAGACTGGACAAGCACCACCAAGTAACACAGTGTTCAGCTGATGGCAACAACTTTCAGCCACCAGTAACTCGGAGTGTTGAGCTGGCAATCTAGCTATGAAAGATGCTGTTTTCTCTTATCAGTCCCATGGGTTATCCCCCATATGTAGTTTGAGAACAGCAAGATTTGTATAGCATGCATATCAGCTTTTAAAGTACAGCTGAAGTATCTGAATTTTCTTATGGAATTTTCACAAAGATTCTTGATAGTTGTATTTAATTGTAGCTGGAATGGAAAAAGCAGTAGGGAGAGAAGGGTATTTTAAAATCTATTGCTTCTATATCAACTATTGAGTAAGCAAACACATAATTGAATACAGCTTCAAGCACACAGAAACTAAGAATGCATAAGGGACTTTCTATCTCACACATACTTAACTTTCTTTATTACATTTGATTGTTGAGACCCCCCAAATGCTTCAATTACACCGGTATTTGTTATTAAATAAGTGAAACAAAAAAAGCCCATACAATTTCAAAATATTTTGTATTAAAAACATATAAAATTTTTATTAGGCTATCTATTATGACTATAAAATCATTATATTAGAAACTTGTATGACTTTAATAGTCCATATAAGAGAAATATGTATTTGTAATTGAATTTCTTTAAATTAAGCTTTTAAATTATCCAATTACCATTCAGTTCAATGGAAATCAGTTAGTACTGAGATGGGAGTGCAGGCTTAGGCTTGTAGCTACTATGCCTACATATATATATATATAAACTTCTGGATATTTTCAATGGTTCAAACTATTCAAGTGATATTTCAGCTGTTACACCTTCCTTACCTCATCGGCAGTGCCACTGCTGTGCTTTCAGTCACTAAGGCAGATGGAGTGTGCATAGTGAACATTTCACAAACTGGCACGTAAATACTGAACTATCAATCCTGATTTCTTAATCTGCATGATGTGTTGACCTAGAATATATTAAACTGAAAACAAAATCATAAACAATTTAGTTTTCAAGTTTTTAACTCCTAGACTAGCAAGTGTGTTATAGCCTGGTATATCTGGAAAATTCCTGATATTTGGCTTAAAAAGTTTGGCTTGGAAATTGCTGAAAAGCTGTTATGTATTATGAAGAGACCCATAATTCAAATGTAAAAGTTAAGGGAAGATGACATCTGCATTACAACAGGCTGAAAAAGGAAGGTCCACCTGCCTAGGCAGTATTGGGACAATTGGGGCTTTCCTGTCCCCAGCCTATGTGTGTAGGCATGAGTGAGTAGAGGAGCCAGTGTGAGTGTGTGGTCATATACATTGTTATAAAATCCTCATTGCTAAGAATCTCTGGTTTCAAATGCCAATTCAACTTTGGTCAGCATGGATATGACACATTTACTGTGCCTCATTGTGTTTGTTTATGCCACATTTTCTTTAGGTTATCCCTTTTTGTCAATCTATTGATGGTATGGCCCCTTCCAAGTGAGTGGTTCCTATGGTAACAGAGATGACATTCTTCTGGACCAAATGTAGTGAGTTCTGCAAATGCAGTAGTAAGCCTGTTTCTACATGTTGGACAAATAACATGTCATTTGGATCCACTGGTGAATGAGTTTACTTCATTTTCCTTTTAACCAGCTCTTAAACAGGGTAAGTCTTAAGCAGCTGAGCTGAGGTCCTACGCACAAACTGTCTTAACCACTATATCGGATTCTAAAGGGAAGAGCCTAATTCCCCCCCAAAATAGCACAGAAATAAATTTCTCTCACCAGACTCCCCAAAGTATCTGCAGTGAGCTTGTATCCCCTCAGAGCTCTCCACTTGTGTTACTAGCCTTTAATAAATTATGCAACTTCACTTACCCTGTTATCATCCAGCTGGTAAATAAATGGTCATATGTGTGCCCAGAGGTGGGCCATTAGTGTACAAAAAGCCTGTTTGTGCTGCCCATTATTGCAACAGTACATCATGCCCACCTGAAGGACTGATAAGCTGATTCTGCTGGTCCTTGTCTCCTCTCTGCTGCTGCAGCAGTATTTGGAGGTGGCTCAGGATGGTGAGGTTGCTACATGGCCCTGCAACGGCTATCTCAACACATTATTGCTTTTTTCAGGCAATTAGGTTTAGGGAACAATGTGCACTCAAAATGATGTGTGCTGGAACGGTGTCTTGGAACTGTCTTTGGTCTTATTTAATAGGTCTCTTTATTCTCAATGTACCAGGGAGGCCTGTCAGGTGACCTGTGCTTTGAACCTTACCAAGTGAGTTCACAAAGTTCTGATATATTGGAGGCTTTGAGTCTAAACGTAATCGTTTTATTTTATTTCTGGGATTTGCCTTCAGTGTAGGGGCTGGGGAGTGGGTGAGGAGGAGCTTTTTGTGTTTGTGTGTTTTGGTTTTCCCTCAATTTAATTTTTTTACCTTTATGTCAATTATTCAGTGCCCTAAAATGCCCAGTGTGATTCATGTGGGAATGGATTGAAGTGTGACTGTGTGTATGATAGTCTGATTAGGATTCTCTGTGAATTCAGAGTGAATCACAATAACATTTCTGGTGGGGTTGTTTTTTTGGTTGTTGTTTTTTGTTTGGGATTTGCTGTTGTTGGTTTTTTTTGGAGGGGGTGTGGGCTTTTTTTGTCATTTATTTTGTCTGGTTTTGGTTTTGTGTAAGTTTATTACAATGACTCTGCTCTTAGGCAGGTTATACCCGTTTCGTATCAGTAAGGATGTGAACAACGATGTATTTGTTTTCTATGTACAAGATACATGATAGAAACTTACAGCACTTGCTAAGTTTTCAATATCATGTGTCTCTTCTAAGCATGAATATAAGTCTTGCTTCCTTGTGTTTCTTACATACACTCCAGTCACCTCCTTTCTGGAATACTGTGACTGTTTCTGATAAGAGGGGATTTAGATTTATGTAGGAATCCAGAAGCATTAGTGTTAATTTGCAGTCCATGATCAAACATACTGAGTGTGACATTTCCAGTGATGTAGCTTCTTGTGTGTATTTTGAGTTTTTCAGAGTAGTTCTGCTGTGGCAAGAAAGCTGCCAATTTCATCCTGCCAGAGGTTCCAATATCCGCGGTACCTGCACTCTGCTGTATGAATTCTTTATTTTATTTGTGAATGCCCTCCTGGTATCCAGAAGGGCAGCCTTGGCAAGCAGATCAGGATTTTCTCAGAGTAAGGCATCTAGTGATGCATCAACAACTCCCAGTACTTAACTCTCTGTGTGCAAACCTTTCTGATGGTGACACACATAAAAAGGTGCAGAAAAACAGAGTGCAAGTGCAGGGGCTTATGATACCTTTGGAACAGCTTAAGACTTGTGTAAACTTCTTCAATATACTGCTGAGGAATCCAGTATCATGCTTGTTATGTGCACCCTGGGAAAGAGCAAACAGATGTCCACTTGTGTAAACTGGAATCCAACAGCGAGTTGTGCCCTGCTCCAAGTTGCCAGGTTTACCTGTTGGATTTGTGGTTTGACAGTTCAAAACTGTCTTGGAGTAGGGCTCGATGATGTGTCATGAAAGTAATTACATTTTAAATATAATACACTAACAGAGTCAACGGGCTCTTGTGTGGAGGTGAGTGTTGAAGTGAATACATCCACCTGCAGCGTGCTGGGCGTCTGCCAGTGGCTCTTCCTAACAGTCAGATGCTAATGGAGATAGTATCAGCAGCACGATGTGATGATCTTTTATCTCACCAGATATTGAAACAAAAGGCATCTGAGGAATTCTGTGTCAGATGTCACTGAAGATCACTGAACACAGCACTTGTGATATTCCCAGCTGTTCAGTTCCATTTTCAGTGTGCTGAATGCTGAGCAGCATGTGGCCAGGACCTGATTTCTCCTGGAAGAATGCAGGCTGTTATGAGCCAGAGGGCTAGTCAGTAACTAAAAATATATAATAAAACCAGGCCTGAACCTCTTTAGAGCTCTTCCTTGCTGTGTTTTAATGTCTGTATACAAGGAACAGCCAAATTCATAGGCTGCTTGGTCTGAAGATTTGTCTGTAAGGTATGTCACCGAGATTACCGTCTTGGGAAAACATGAATTCCTGGATTTGTACTGTTGTATATTGTAGTGGAATGAGCTTGCTCAGTCTAGAGTTTTACACCCCTTTCTGACATTCATGCTGTTCAACAGCTTTGTGCTGTTTTCTCCTTGCACAATTAAGTTTTGGATTATCCTTTGCTATTTTGAAGTTGTAAGATTCTGTAGGATATTTCATATTTCCCATGTTGTATTTCATGCAAATGTAGCAACTTCTCTGAGAGATGTAAATGTAATTTCTGCCCCTTTGTTTGTGCCCCTTTGACAGGTAAAGGGAACTTGAATGCTAGTATTTGAAACAAACTAAGAAGTAACCAAAACTCACTTCTACAAAAGAATTGTGTCAACAGTTAGATAGTCAATGTTAGTGAAGCTATATTTCTGTTTAAATTCAGCTATAATATATTTTTCCAAGATAAATTGGGGAAAAAGAGGATACACAGAGGTGTGCTTAGAGCACTGTACACTGAAAGAACAACAGAATCCTGAGTCTGAAGAGTTAGGAACTGTTTCTGTTTCCTGCTGCTTTTTTTTTGCTACACTATAGACTGCAATATATATATGTATTAAATTTTACAGTAGAGGTTTTGTCCTTTAATGTACATATATTAATATAAAATAAATTTATCAATATACAGTGTCCATATATGAAATCCCATGTCACTTATCAAAGTATGTAATAGTTACTGTTTTTTTCCTTTATAGAAAACAGTGGGGTCATATCACCCCTAGAAGTAGACTAAATGGAGATAGTTATGTTCTCAGTATAGTCAACTTCTTTGTGCACATACCTGACTTGAAATGATTCAGCCAGAAGCCCGTTGTTATTAGTTAATACTTTACTAATTTACATGTAGGAAAACATCAAGACTTAATTCTGCTTGGTATCTGTAGAATATTGTGGAAAAAAGTAATTTTGGTCTGTTTTTATTCTAGTCAGCTACTGAAAATGCATGCCTGTATTTCATTTTTACATGCAACACTTCATACACTTCCCCAAGCAGGTGACATGAACAAAGCCAACAATTTGGGATTTGCATATATGAAAAACAAACAACCTTTTTGAAGGGTGTGACAAAATGCTACTAAAGAAACAGTGTATGGGTGGGAGATAAACTGCTTTTAAGCCTCACCGTGGAGATTAGTCGTGGACTTACTTTACAAAGGAAGTGGAGAAGCAGCAAAGTAACTCGTGTATCTCATAACATTTAAATTACATTTGCAGGGTGGTGCTGACTGACTTATGCAAACAGTTTTTCTGTTGGATTCAGCTGCTGGATCTGTATATTCCTGGCATCACTTTGGCCTGATTCTTCACATTTTGTGCATGGGGAAGTTTTAACACAGGAATCAATTAAAATGTTTGTGTAAAGAAGAGGTGCAGATTCAGGCACAGGACTATGGTGTATCTCTTAAGATCAGAATATGCCGATGTTGTGCTAAATAATCTTTTAGACTTTGCTGGGGGAAGATTCTTCTGAAGAAGTTTTGCATCTCTTTGTTGGGGTTTTGGCTCATTCTTCCGGGCAAAATATACATAGGTGAGACTTTCACCTGCTCTGAGGGATATTGCCAACTGCTAAGCAGTGACTACTTGTTACTGTAGAAACTGCCTTGTGCTCAGCCAGCAGTGCAGTGTTCGTGAGGCCAAGAGAAACATCAGGCAAAAGATGACTTTCTAGGCTAGCAACGAGGAGATCTTGGCCAGAAACTGCAGGTTTGGCTTTGAGTAATAGGCTATTTCAGAACTGCTTATGCATGTTATTAAATAGCTGCTGGATAAAATTCAAAAACACTCCTGAAATGAGGTCGCAGTACAGCAGACTGCTTTCACAGTCTAGTAACTGCACTGGGGGGAGAAATTCACCCTGCTTTAGTCTCATCCCTGGCACAACCTGGAAACAACTGCATGTTGTGCACTTTTGGGGTCAGGAGCTGGATCACTCCTCCACGCAGCTCTCCATCCAGACACATGTCCCAGGTTGCCTCCCAAATCCATACCAAGGAAAGACCTGGGTAGAAGGAAAGGGGGTCTGGGCTGACAGGCTGGTGAGAGCTGCAGTGAGCTCCAGCCACAGCCTGGCTGTGTGCTTGCTGGAGTCAGAGCTGCAGCCTTGCTGGGGGAAATACCGTGCACAGAGCTTGGAGGTAGCCAAAGGTATATTAAGGCTTTGGAATTAGCTTTTTCTAGTCATGAAACCACTGGCATTTGGGCTGAGGCACTTCTGAAATGGCCAACAGGAGAGATGTCTTTGGGTATTTAGCCATTTAAGGGAGCTACTTAGTCCAGTCTGCTCTCAGATGGGTACAGTTCAACCAGACTCGATCTTTAGGTGATGTATTGTTTTGTGGACTGCTAATGCTTCTGCATGTTTGAAAAATACTATTGCAGGATGAAAATACTCACATAAACATACATTTTAAAAAAAGAAGAGCCTTGCTAAACGACAATAGGCTGCAGAAATGAAGAGTCAAAAACTCAATCCTTTTTTAATAAAGGATAATTAATTCCTTTTATAGAATTTGGCTTCTAACTGATTATAAATGCATTTTACTCTAAAGACTAATTTAGCAACTGGGTCAGTGGCTACAATACCATCCTCATCAGTTATATGATGGATAGAGGCATCTGACACTACCTTTGCTCTTTGAAAGGTTTCCAACAGATTCCTTTGTCATTTTGAGACTGCGTTCAATCCTTAGCTTTCAAAAACAATAAAACATGTAATGACTTTGTAGTTGCTAATGCTGCATATTTATCAAGAACAAAAAAAATGGTCTATGCTGAAGCATAATGCTTTCATTTATTGTTATTCAGAAGAGTACTAGTATTTCCTCATAATAATTTATTAAAGTTAGTTTAAATGAAGAATGGGCTATGTGCAGGAAATCTGGGGTGAGCAGACCATCTAATTGCTTTTTTTGGAATGTGGATGAGAACAGTATGTTTCTTTGCTTCTTCAGCTGTTTTGAAGGCGAAGTATTATAGTGTGCAATTTCAGAGAGAATATTAAACTGAATATCTTTTGGTGGTAATAAAGAATAATTTTTAGAGGTTTAATTATTTACGAAAGCTAATGCCTGAGCAATGTGGCTCTAACTGTGGCTGAGGCTGGTATAAACAGACATTTCACTGCCTTTCTACATGCAGTTGTCAGTGCAGGTTAATCCAGGCCTGACACAACCCTCAGATTCACTCTAGGGCCTCTCAGCACAGACTACCCTTGTTATGAATGGTGTCAGGCAGTGTGATGGCTTTGTGCTCATGATATAACACTACCACTGCAGGTAGCAGAAGCTGCCACTTATTTTATTTTAGCTTGGGAACCTGAAGCAGATTAGAAAAAAACCCCAAAAACCAACAAAACCTAAACCTAAAAAGAACTCCAACAAACCCACAAGCAAACAAAAGAAAAAACAGAAATATAAGCATATTTTTTTTATGGGTATGTCAGCCATCATTCATAATTGAAAGCTTAGACTGTCGAGATTCACAGACTTCACCAGTTATAAACTAGTTTTTGCAAAACCAAGTAAGTTCTCAGTGAGTTAATTGTGCCCTGGTGAAGTACAGACTTTAAATGATGTAACAATATAATGTGCTGAAATTACCCAGGTACATTCCAGAAAACCTTAATGTTTCTTCTTTCTTGCAGGTACTGATTTGTTTTATGATTTTATTTTCTGGGTGATTTCAACTCTAATATTTATGTATAGACAGAATATAGAGCAAGGTTATATGACTTTTGTGGTTTAGGAATGGTGTTTCCCAATTTATGTTCTCACCAAAATGCTCCAAACCCGATGACACACGCTCTCTGCCCCGTCCCCTCTCCCTGTCCTCTGCAGTGGGCTGGAGGGGAGAATTAGAGGCACAAAAAGCAAAAATTATGGCCTGAGATAAGAACAGTTTACTGGAAACAGCAATAGAAGAAGAAAATGAACAGGAACAGCTACAATATCCATAGCAAAGGGAACTGCCATTACCCGACTGCTCCTTCCACTCATCCTCAACTGCAAGGGGCTCTTTCCCCTGACCCCACAAAATGACATGAGGCTGTACAGAATAACCTCTGTGTCCTAGGCATGTCCCTCCTGCCTACTGCAAAAACTAACCCTGTCGTGGCTGGAGCCATAACATTACCCACCTGTTATTCTGTACCTTTTACTTAATGCCCAAATCCTTCACCTTCTAACTATATTCATATATATGTATATACACAAGCACAGGTATCGTTTCCACAGTCAGTGGTTGTCCCTCCAAATGTCTGTTGAGTTAATTTAGTCCATGACTGGGTTCTGTCCATCCTAGATGTCTTTCAGGGCCGGAAAGCTGGTGTGCTGTCAGCTGGTTGCTATAGCAAGAGCTCACGATGGTGTTTCTAGAGCAGCAGTTATGGCACACAGTGGCAGTGTCATTCAGCATCCTTTGTATCCCCAACTCCAGAACCCCAGGTGTTGCCTTTGAGTCTCCCTGGGTACTTTTCTGCCAAAGACCACAGGAAGGACCATTCTCCCCAGCTCCACTGTAAAGCACATTTTTCACATCTTGTCCTGTCCTGAATGGCTCAAGGGCTACTGCATGAACAATCTCCTCTTTAATTTGTTCAAAAGTGTGTCAGGGCATCTCATCTCCCACAAGAGATTATCTGTTGTTTGTTAACTGGTCAGATAACTCCAACAGGACAAGCTGCCTTGTGGTGAGTCGTTTTGATGCCATGGGCTTAACACTGGTCTGGCATCTCCCAGCTGCCAGTATCTTCCTGTTGAAGTGAGATCTGGCAGGATAAACCAGATTTCTGACTGGCAGACACCTCAGTTTACAAACTATAAAAGGCACACCGAATTTTCACAGAGCAGAGATCTATACGTTTTCATGGAAATGAGTAGGGACACCTGTTTCATGGTTACTCCCCAGGAGACAAGTGAAGGAATCTGTGCACATTACAATCATTTTGGTGGTAAATTACATTCGACTCCTAATCTGTATTATTTCTTTTGCTGGCTTTGGAATAGGTACCTTGATGCTGTAATCTACCAGTAGTTCTCTTGCTGCAAAGATTATGCAATATCATCACTGAGTTGATATACTTGACTGAACAAATTTTAAAGTCTACACTCTTCTGGATAATGGAGGGATTTTGCTGCATTATCAAAATACAGTTTTTCCATTTGAAGATAACTTTTAAGTTTCTGCCCTTAATCCGTATGATGTAGGTTAAGTTGCTCTTAATGGCAATGCAGTGTATAATTTCAACTGTCTAACAATTTTTCACCTAGACTTCTTGCATGCCTCTTTTTATGTAGGAATTTGGACAAAGGGAGCATGAGGATTATGTAGTGTTTATACTTAACTTGAGAGAATTTTTCAGTTCATGACCAGGTGTCTGGGACTCAAATTCAAAAATCACTGCCATTGGCATTCCCACTGCAGCTGGTTCAGCTTCTAATTTTATTTTTGAATTGATGGAGGAAACTTGCTCCAAGTATCTGTATGTCTTTTGACTAATTTGTCCTATTTGAGTAAATGAAGGGAGTTTTTACATCAGCTGAGATTTCTAGAATGCAACTGGTTACTCAAAACTCTCTGTAGGATCAGTGGAAAAAATTAGGGCTATACCATGGCATGAGCCATCTTTATTATAGTTCTGTTAAATGAACCATGAAGTAAAGTCTTTTTTCTCTCCTCTTGTGATCACAAAGAGAACATAGGGAGATGAACCCAGATGTGTGTGTCTACAGACTAGAATCTGAACTAGGCCTGGACCTTACCTTCAATACCACCCAAGCTTCTGTCAAAATGGTGTGAGTCTTTGACTTTCAAGATCTGTGCATTGTCTTTCTATGAATCAAGGATGAAGGCTGTTAAGCACAATGTTTCTTCCTGGGTTAGAAAAAAATTCATAAGATTAAGATACAAAATGTCAATTATGTTAGAAAATATTTTATCCCAATCTAGAGTAGTATTGTAGATTATGATGATTAGTAGTAACATGGACCTTTGATTTCTTTTTTTGTATCTGAACTTGCACATCAGCTGGAAAATAGGACTTTATGAAAATATGTTCTGTGTCTTCCAGAAGATGCAAAACAAGAACATCACATTTGATGAGCTGGGTAAATGGATTCTCTTGGATAACTTATTAAGGGAAGAATTATGTTTTAGTTCAGTATTCTAGATGTAGGTTTAATTAATTAATTAATTAATTAATGGCCTGAGCAATTTTATATTGTTTTTTGCTACAGAAAAATGATGCTACAGAGGTGGACTACTTTCAATTAGTCTGAGACAAAATGGGGCTAGGATATTACAGGATAAAACTGGGTTGGTGAGGACCTCATGGACAAAGCCCTTAATTTCCATAGGAGAACAGCCAGGAAAAAGGTGCCAAATGTAAAAAGGGTGCCCCAGAATACAGTTCTGTTCAGATCAATAAAGGTTGTTATAACTTTTGAGCTCTTCAAATTAAACTCTCTGCTTTGTCATTTACACTGTGGTGTTGTGCAGTATAATTTAAAGGAGAGGAGTTTATGTATTTGTCATTTAAACCTACCTATGAAAAAATAGGCTTTTTTCAGTCCCTGAAAGCTTCCTTTAAGAAGTTCAGGACTTGCCTGAAGTTCTAATATGACTTTTATAGACTGTGTATGTGTGTATATGTATGTACAAATACATGGCAAACTGTGGAACAATCTTCTAATCTAAACTGACCTTTAACTGCTTTGCCTGATGCCTTGAAGCACTGGTCCTGCTCATTATTGCTGTTTGACATTTTAAAAATAGCCTGAGAACTGAACAGGTAAATGACAATTAGGTGACTGTTGATATAAAATCAAGTTGTGTGATTCATTATGAGTAGTGAACTTCAATTTCAAGGATGCTTTTTAAGAAAACAACAATCAGGTTTTTACAACACAAAATTGTCACTCGTGTATCTGACAAAACCAGAGATCTCTGATTTTAAAAGTGCATCAAGAAAGATTGGATAATTCAAGAAATGGAAAAAATTAACTGTTAAATTTTATTTCTAATAACTGCAGCTTGACTATTGATGCAATTCTAGTTATCTTACTAAATGTAGTTTAATGGCTTACGATTTAAAAACATCTACCTGTGTGTGTGTACAGAAATCCACATGCATGTATGCATAGGAATTCGCTGCAGTGCTATGGACACCTCTGTATAAAATGTTCCATACTGCTTCACTGCTTGTAAATGCCTGCAATTGTTATGCAGGTTATGTTGGAGCACGAGATCATATATCCTTCCTTCATAGGTAACTTAAATAACCTGTGTGCACATACATGTTGTTAAAAGCACATTCCTGAGGTTGCAAAGTCAACAGTCTCAGATTTATGAGGAGTTAGAATGGATGCTGCCTGCACAGCCTTAATGTGCTCCATGTGTGTATGTATTATAATACAGTTTTATAGGAATACAAGCCACTGTTATCTTTTTCTCAGCAACCCTTTGCAATGACAAAGAATTGCATGTTATTTTAGGGAAAAAATAATTAAAATTTTCCTTTGTTGTATTATTTCTAGGAGAGTGCTTGGCCTGCACCTTGATACTTACTTATGTATCATGACTTATTTCTAAGACAATTTTTAATTTACTTGCAGACATATTTTGCCAACTTCAGAGTTTCAGAGTCCTTCACGTGGAATAATTAATGTGGTGTCCCAGTCTAGTGTTATTTTTTACCTCAGTGCTTGTGCAATTTGGACAATGGAAGCAGGAAATGAAATAGAAACAAAGCTGGGGATACACAGTTAATGCATAGCTATGAGAAATTAATCTCAAATGGGTTGTCAGGGAATATCCTAAATAGTGGTAGTGTTAGACTGTGTTTTCCATTTTTTTTTTAGTCCACTATGATTTTTCTTTTAGTGAATTTTGATGGTTATTTGTGAGGATATGATGCAGTCCTTCTGTGATAACCATCTCCTTGTGAACTGGGAAGTAGCCATGAAAAATAAATGAAGAATCCTAGAGTCCAGTTCTCAATGCTGGAGGACATTTCTTATCCACTTTTGCTGTCACCTTATAGCATTATGGAACAGTATAGATCATGTTGTCTTTGCTGTTATCAAACACTTACACCCACAGGTATAAGTGAGGACAAAGTGAGACCTTTTGGACTGCCTCGTTAGCCATCTTGAAACAGTAGAGTCTGTCATGATGCATGATGATGATATAATTTGAGCAAGATACCTACAAAATGCTGAAAGGCTCAGGGAAGACCTTACCACTCTCTACAAGGGCCTGAAAGGAGGGTGAAGCCAAGTGGGGATCATGCTCTTCTCCTGGGCAACCAGCGACAGGACAAGAGGGCACAGTCTTAAGCTGTACCAGGGGAGGTTTAGGTTGGATATTGGGAAGAATTTCTTCACAGAAATAGTGGTTGAGCATTGGAATGGGCTGCCCGGGGAGGTGATGGAGTCACTGTCCCTGGAGGTGTTTAAGAAAAGACTGGATGTGGCACTCAGTGCCATGGTCTGGTCAAGTGATGTTGGGTTGGACTCAGTGATCTCAAAGATCTTTTTCAACCTAATTGATTCTGTGGTGTTGTGATTCTGTGTTTGCTTACCAACCAAATGGCTAAGATTATCCTGTGCATCGTGATATTTTTATAAAGTACAGAAATTACCTGTAACTATTACTTGAAACACACAGACACAAAAGATAGGCCAAAAGGTCTCCATTTGCCCATACGTTCTATATTTTGTGTCTGGTGCCAACTGTTACCTCCATATCAATTATATGTTTTTTACATTGTGTGTAAAAAATTCTTCTTTGACATTTTCCAGATGTCACTTCTCATTATGTTCATAAAAATTCAGAGTATGAAATTGTGCTGGTTTTGACAGGGGGATAGTAAATTTTTTTTACAGTGTCTGGTATGGGGCTGTGGTTTGGATTTTTGCTGAACACAGGGTTGATAATAAAGGGAAGTTTCTGTTCTTGCTGAGCAGTGCGTGAACAAGAGTCAAGGCCTTTTCACCTCATCCTGGCATTGAGAAGTCTGGGGGTGCACAAAACATTGGGATGGGGAAGCAGGTGGGGCAGCTGACCCCAGGGATCTTCAAGACTATACAGTGTCATTCTGCATTTAAAACAAGGGGGAAGGCTGGCTGGGGAGTCACTGCTTGGGTGCTGGCTGGCCATCAGTTTGTTAGTGGTGAGCAATTGTCTGTTTGCATGGTTTGTCTTATTTTCCTTTTCATTGCAATTTGTTGTTGTTACTATTGTATTTCAGTTATTAAACTACTCTTGTATCAAACGATGAGTTTTTTCACTTCTCACTCTTCCAGATCTCTTCCTTGCACCCCCACCTCTGTCCTCCTCCAATCCTTTTGGGGGCAGGGAAGTGAGTAAGTGACTGTGTGGGGCTTAGTTGCTGACTGGGGTTAAACCATGACAGTCCTTTTTGGCACTCTGGTTTGAAGGGTTTGAGATAATAACAGATTGACCAGAGCGTATTAGAAGGGATTTATGTCTGTTAACGGTTTTAGGTCATGATATTGATTCATCTGTTCTTTATATTAATGTATTTGATCTGCACTGTGCTTGGGTATTTTGCTGTACGTGTCAAAAATTGCTATTGGCTTTTGCAGTCTGCTGTGCTCTGTAGCCGTTAGTGATGTTTTGCCTGAGAAATTTGTTTTTAAAATACTGACCTCAAGCTTAATCTGGTATTTGGGCTCTGTACTGAAGCCATTAGTCTGCTTCCAGTACTGTCTCATGGAAACAATTAACAAATACTTCTTCCTCTGAGAGGTTTATGTGGAGGAAATACAGATTGACACCTTTGCTACCTTCTGTGATGTTCTCTCCCTCATTATAATAGTTTCTCAGTATCTTGAATGTTCTTGGGTAGTTAAAATACTAATTTTGATATTTCTTAGAAAAAGCCCAAGGATATTCCTGACACTGACAAGCAATTTAGGAATATGACCCAGACCACACAAGAGTATGGCCCACATGGCATGTAGGCAAGTATGGGCAGGTACCTAGACAACTTCTCATCTCCAAAGGCCTGGAAATTCTCTTCCAAGCAACTACAAGATCCTGACTAAGTGACAAGATGTTTGAAAACAGAAAATACCCTGTGGTCGGTCCAAAGAGGCGCAACCCCACTGTGTGGGACCCTGGCCAGCATCTACCAAACACTGCTCAAAGTTATGCAAACATAAAATACTTGCACCACAGACCATATGGTCTTAGCCAGGTCTTCACTGACGCCAGTCCCAATGTATTCCTG
This sequence comes from Climacteris rufus, assembly GCA_013398175.1. Lineage (NCBI taxonomy): Eukaryota > Metazoa > Chordata > Aves > Passeriformes > Climacteridae > Climacteris > Climacteris rufus. Next base: position 57,907 of record VZRZ01008697.1, on the reverse strand, counting down.
GGTTAGAGTTGTGCAATGTTACTCAACGTGGTTTATATTAAAACACAGCTGACTTGTTAGTCAGTATTTAACAATGTACCAACAGATTGGAGTTTGCAAGCATGTGAAGATACTTGTCTTTTCTTCTGTGTGGCCACAAAGAAGAGGCCCTTGCTGGTGTCAGGGAGGTTGTGTGGAAGAAACTTAACTCCAGAAGTAACTCTTTGCAGGTATAACCTTGAAACTAAACTGCATCTTTGGCTGTGGGCATGGTCTTCTGCAGAGATGATGGAAGGCTTGTAGAGAGAATGGAAGGTTTGTAATCCCTCAGAGGTCTAAATATGCTTGCATGTAAAATTTCAGGTGTACCTCAGTTAGACCATCAATCTACAGAAACTAATACCACTCAAATAACTTCTGTTAGCTGTTTTGGTAGGTAGGGGAGAAAAAACAAAAGTCATGTGAGTAGGAAGAAGCACTAGTGAGATCACAGTGTGTTAAAATGGATCAGGGACTACAGTTCACTAAAGTTGTTGAGAATTTGGCAAAAGAAGCTGTAAAAAATATCTGAAGGGCTAGAATGGGCCTCTCAAAGATTTTTTTTTTTTTTTTAAGCTGTTTGGTAGTGTCTTTTCTCTAAAGATACAGTAAAATAAGATGAGAGAATCTTGAAGCCTGAAGAACTGTTTGGTTTTGTTACTCAAGCAGTGCACTTCTGATAGATAAAAATATCCTTGGAACTTCTTACAGAATAATGCAATGCATTTTGGGTTGCTCTCATACTTAGATGAAGGATAGGGAGCTACTTACTTGGGTCTCCTTAGCTCTTCAGGGTTGACACAGTTGAAATTCTGTATTGAGAAGTGTGGCTACACTCCTTAAATACACCCAGTTAAGGAATTCTGAAAAAAATTTAGCTTCTGGTGCACTGACTTTTGCTTTCCATTTACAATCAATGAGTATCCAACTGATATGCAGCTTCTCCACAGGAAAGCTAATGGATGGATATATGTACTGTATCTAAATTTTATATGCTACTGTTTGCACTTTGATTGTAATTTTGTCCTTCTGAACATCAATGGCTATTACATCGTGTATGTGTGTGGGAAAACTAACAACCCCCCTCTGCCCACTGTATTTTTGTCTCCACAATGCCAACATTTAGAAAACAAGTTTCTCTGAAGCAGATGTTGAACTTAGTTCTGCTTCATGTTTGGGATGTGTGTGTATTTGTTTTCTTTGTTTTATATGCTATATAGAAATATGCTCCTAACAAGACATTTACTGTGCATTCCACCTACTCTCACTTTGCTTGCATTACTGCCATGATTAATTACAAATCAAGTCTTCTAAATGTGTATTAACCATTATAAGGATAAAGTATACCTTTGTTTTCAGTTTACAATACTCCTTGCTGCATCTGTTTGGGCTTACACCAGACATAACAAACTATTAATGGATGAGCAATTACAGTAAAGGTTTACTGATTACTTATAAAAGTATCTGTCAGATGACTAATTATCTATAAACAACATATTTATCAAGGGGAGCTTTCAATGGCAGCTCAGAGAAGACAAATAGAGTCAGCCCCTTAATTTTCTCTTTTCTTGAAAATTTCTTGTACTTATTTTAGAATGTCAGTTCCTCACTAAGAAGAAGAAGAAAAGTTTAACAATTTAGGGATTATCGCTTTTCAGTTTCTTCCTATTAGCAGAGGTGTATGAATGCCAAACTGGTGAATAAATCTGAGACACAACCCTGAGCTAGGGAAGTCTCATTCTTGGCAGAGGTGATGAAATAGCCTTGCTGGGGATTGGAGGCAAGGGGGCAACCAGGGTGTTGGCTCGTCTTTAATAATGGCAAACAATATCTTGCCATTGCGGTATATCACTACATGCTAATTGTCATCACTGTTCTCATCAGTACAAACAGGTTTTTCGTAGGTTCTTTCTTGAACCTGGGTGAAGGTGTCAGGAACTTGGCAGCTTTAGAGACATAGTTGTTCCACACAGTTTTCTGTTGCTTCTTCCATGAACCATCTCCAGAGCTTCAAATAAAGGAAGGCCTGTTAGAGAAGTGTTGTGGAGATAACTGAGGCAAGAGCTGAGAGGAGGAGACAGAAGTGCATCTGCAGGCAAAGGAGTGGGCAGGTGCAGTGTGAGTTTACTACTTGGCTTTCTTCGTGTAAGGTGGCTGGGTGATGGAATAGTAGTAGTAGTAAGATGCAGGAGAAGCAAAGCAGAAAAGGGAGAGAAAAGTGATGATTAGAGCAGCAAAAGAAGAAAAAGCAAGGTAGCTGTATGAAATAGTTTCAGTCATTCCATGTCCAAATAGCATTATTTTGACTGTTTTGTTACTGTTGTTAGTGACAAATCTACTGCATTGAAGTATTTCTTTAAATATGCCTACATACATATGTAGCAATTTGCAAATGTCTTGAAAATCCAACTTACCTGTGAGGTGTGATACTGCATACAAACACAAATAATTGCATATGCATTCTTTGGTAAGGCACCTTGAATGGAAAATGAAACTTTGAGATACTACTTAAACCTGTGTTTTTCTCTTTACATATGCAACTACAATATCAGTTCTGATGGCTTTAAAACAAGAGTGGGGAGAAAGAAAACAAAATAGAGGACAGCAGACATCTTAAGATCAAGACTTTTTCCTTACCATTACAGTGTAATAAATTTCTATCAGTGAGTTGTCCTTTTCTGCTGCACTTATATATATTTATTTACTCGAGTGTTACTGGTTTTCACAATGCTGTTCTTGCTGCCTTTTAGAGTAGCTATCTTCATTTGCTTTCCTTATCCCAGAGTGAGAAAAAGAATATAGAAAACTAACTCGCCACTGCTAAGGTTCATTTAGCAAACTTTGGATCCCTGTTATTACAGTTTGCCTTCTGGCTGTCTCTCTGTCTGGCATGCAACACTGCATCACACAGTTTCTCAGAGAAGTGTAATTGGCATATTGAAAACAGCAGCATAAAACAGCTTAAGGTCTGAATTAAGGCTTCAAGTTTTACAAACAACAGTTGAATGGTTTTTTGTAGGTTTTTCAAAGACATTTCTAGCAGATAGGAACACTTGTGTATCCTAGACAAAATCAGTAGGAGAGCCATAAGATTTTTTTTCCCTGTCTCATGTAATGTGTGTTTATATGATTTTAGTACTGCCTTTACAGTTTGAGAGTCTTCTTTATGTTGCCTGATTGAACAATATGAGCTACAAATTAGATGACAATTATTCCAGCCTTTACAGCTAGGCAAATGCTGAAGAATATATGTAAACAGTTATCCATCCACAGAAGCTGATGGACAGCTTCTAATGCAGAGACATATAATTATACTTAATACACAGTTCATGTAGCCAGTGAAATTAAAGTAAATTTCTAGTGCAGCTACTTGAAGCTGCAAGTCAATATCAGCATAATATTCATTCTTTCTGGTTTACTTGAAGCATTTGTTAAAAAACCAAGCAACTGAAAACATTGCCAGCAAGGGAACCTTCAAATTGTCTGATAATTTACTGTATTAAGTGCAGATAAAGAGCCTGGTGTTGATTAGGTACTTCTGATGTTAGCAGGGTTTCTGATCCTAGTAATACAGCTTTTTAATAATTTGAAAGCTGAGAACAGTTTATCGTTTTAATACTGTGACTGATAAGCTATGCTTGGGTGCCTTGTGTTTACTGGACCTCTCTATTATTTTATACACTTGATCTGATGTAGATTCAGAGGAAAAGATCTTTTAAGCTGAACTGCTGGAAGTTTGAAATATCCATATTAATTGTAACTTGTACTGCCATTGTGTCTTTTCCCGGTATTAACCTCCTGTTCAGTATCTATCCCCTCTCTTCTGTTGATATTGCAAACAGTGAATTAGATGTTTGGAAGGCATGCTTAGTGGGGCATCTTGGTCAATCTTCATTCCAAAACATATAATTATTTGCAAACTAGTCTCAATAATGTCAAGTTAAGCCTAAACCACAGCCTTTCAGTGACCCTTTTCTACCCTGCTTATCAGTTTTTAGACATACTGGTTTTTCCCACATGTTTAACTTCAAATATACCACCTGCAGCTAAGCCCATTACATCCTCTTCTGTTGTTTTTAGCTAATGAGAATAATTGATCCTTTTGTTCTGTATATCATCCCTTTGTGTTGGTAGACATTCACATCTAGACATGATCCTTTTTTTGCTAGAATAAACACATCTTGCTATCTTAATCTATCTTCAGATGTCCTGAGGGCTTTTTTTTTTTCCCCACCACGTCCTTGAGATATTTTGCTTCTCTCTTCTAAACTTTCTTGGATTCATTTATTTTGAAAAGTGTCAATATATTGTTTTAAATGAGATGGAGTTATTGTAGGAAAAAAAGTAATTCTGTTCTGACTAGTGTGATCTACAATTTGGTGTTTGTTTTTTTGTTTTTTTTTTTTAAGTCAACAGAAAATAAGTCTTTATTCTAATAACACTTCTAACAATTCCTTTGTATAGTTTTGGATGCTGGTCAGACTATAAATTCCCTTACTACATCTTTGTTCTCCTTTCTGCTTTCACTTGGAATGGTAAATGGGTCAGATGTTGAGTGTCTCACCAGCACTTTTTGGATAGTCTATCCATTGAAGTGGGTCAAAATCCAGGAAAAAAAACCAGCTCTAATCCATGCCCATGCATACATGTATCTCATTAGGGGAGGAATGAGAAGGTATTGCATTTGATGTGCCCAAAACACACAGGTCATCTTTACCCATTCCTTGAGGTGTGTTAAGGTACTTCAGAATAATATCACATGGATTTTGGCATTTTCACTGGGATTCATAGGATTATTGATATCAAAATTGTGCAAAGAAGGCTGGATGGTGTCAGTGGTGTGGAGCTTACTGATTCCATAGCATTGAATTGAAGTGTGTGTGCAGTTTTTATTCTGCTCAGTATCAGTCTAGAGTTGACAATAAGAGCCCTAAGCTCATTTGGTGATGTCAGTCATCTTGCAGTGTAGTGCAGACTCGTTAATAAATTCTGCTTATTTAAGATTATAGTTTACTTAAAAGGTGAAGTCTTTTTACTTCTGACAGTCCTGTATGAAGTTTTATCAATAGAAATACAGGGCATGAGCCACACAGCAGTTCTGTATTGAATTTCCCTCCTTGCTGACACCTCTGAGCTGTAGGAAAATGCACTAATGTGAAATTTACTTTCCTCCATAAAATCTTGAACGAACCACAGTTTTTATATAATGTGGAAATTAAGAGATTGGTTTACACCTACCAATGCTCAATAATAGGAGAGACTATGAAGCATACCAAAGCTTCTAGAAACTAATCTAAGGCTTTGGGATTGTAGTGTTTTCCATGGATACATGGAATGAAGCTGCTTAAGTGTTAATGAAATACAACGATATGGGGTTTTATTAAGTTGTCCTTGTATTTTAAAGGAGACACAAAATAAATATGTCTCTACTGTCTCTTGTTAACTCTGCTTAGAGAAGTATGATGAAAATCACTGAAGACCTAATTGGCCCCTTGCTGGTGTATCAGTCTGTTTAATTTATATTATAACATATTGTATGCTCTGTTAATGCTGTCTGTGATATATGTTTTATTTCTTTACTGTAAACTACACATCTGAGTATGACCACTTATTACTCGAAGAGAAAAACTTCTCAGCAGGAATCTGAGACTACTTTTTCAATGTTAAAAATATGATGAAGAAGAGCTAACCATAGCTTATATCATTGAATTCTCATTCTCATTTCCAATAGATACATTATTATTATTTTAAAAGGAAGGCGGTCAGGAGGAAAGAAGAAAAAAAAAGAAGGAAAAAAGGCATGTTGAATTTTCCAAAATTGTGAAATTAAATATATAGATTTTGTACTTGGTTCTTGAAAGACCTCACACAAACCTCTAGTTTGCTTACATCTTCTGTGTTGGAGAGAGTTACTAATCTATCAGAAATTGATGTCAGAATCTTGAAAAGTCATGAGCTTTGAGACAGTTCAGACTTTCAAGTTCTACTCCATCTCTCATGTTTAATACATACAGTTTTATACTCTTTGGAAGTCAAAATACACACTTGAAATACCAGCCCCAAATCCTTCTGAAGTGTGTGACACATCTCTCTATTAATGTATAACATTTTAGGAGTGCTTTTGGCCTGAATGAATATATGAATGTGAGGGACTGAGGCAATCCAAAGGGAGTAACACAGGCAACGCCTCATGTGTGATAATCTCTGATCTCCTTTGAATGAAGATGGAAACCTCGTAAAACGTTTTAGAAATGTTACTCTAAAATTTGGAAAAAAATAATTTAGGCATGTGACATGCTGCAGATCAGTAACTGAACTTTTTAATGAAGAAGATATTTCCATACATATTTCCGCTAAATTCCTATATGTCCCTATGCAGTAAACGTGGCATGACTGCAAATTACTTTTTGAAATTGACGCTTTTTATTAAATACAGTTTTAAAATGTTTTATGCATTTGCATATTAATACTTAAATCTCAATCAAACTTTCAAAGTAATTACAAAAAATTTTGAAGACTGATTACTTTAAGATGACAACTTGTAATCAAGGTGCTAAATTAGAGAATAAGAAGAAGTTCAGAAGTAAAAGCAGGAGATTTTAAGCTGGTAAGGGAAAAGCAGACAGCTGACCACATCTCCAGCACATTACTGTGCTGCAATAAAAGCTAATTATATCACTGGCCTAGAAATCAAGGCATTTGGAGTGTACATCTGTCTCTGCTAACCTTCCTGTGCACATGACCTGTGGGTTAGTCTTTCCATATGTGTGAGATTTTTTTCCTCATACCCTGCTTTAATCACTTACCTGGTAGAGCCTTAGCAGGCAAGGATTGCTGTTCAGTGCATTAGCATCTCAGCTCAGGAGTGCTGCAGTCTGCAGGAGTAACCTGGACCCTGCCTAGAGCTCCCAGAAACCCAGACTGGCCCTCCCTGTGGCTGCCTGAAGTATGAAAGAAGTGTTTCATGTCCATAACCAAACGTCTGTAAGATCAGGTCTCAGTCCCACAAATGTACTTTAGTACAAGAATGGTCCAGTGACACTCTGTAAGTTTCTCAAATGAAGGGTATAGGCACAGGATTGTTTGTGTGCTGTCTGCGGAGCAGTTGCAGAGCTGAGAAGAAAAATGATGATAAATCTGATAGAGAATTACATTGTAATAGAAAACATAGAAACAAAAGTGACTGTCCCCAACTGAAAGCTGTGACAAATCTCTCTATGGAACTTGAAAAAGAGTAAATAGAAATAAGACTCTGTTCCTTCCTCAGCATGAGGCCAGCTGTGCCTTAGTTTCTTACACTTTGTGGTATTGGTTTCAAAGCAGTTATACAGTATATGCTGGCTTTTCTGAACAAGATCACTCCACTTTATATCCATTCCAGTGCAATTAAGACAGTCCCCATACTTGTATATCCATTCTTGTGTGTATATGATTCCCACAAAATATATACAATATATATAATGCTTAATAAAATGCAGCTATCTTTTCATATAATCCATTCACCTTCATGCTCACTAAGCCTTTTTGTGAGGGTTGTTTTACTGTTGTACTCAGTCCCATGACAGAGTCTATGCCAGCTTAGATCTACAGCCTTTTCAAGGGGTTTTAAGCCACAGGCTCAACCCATTCCATTCTACAGTGTTTTTCTGTAAAGACAGTCCTATGCTGCTGCTGCTTCACCTTCAGCCTTTATAACAAGTTTTTCTTTTCATGTCCTTCCCCAGCTTTCACTTTCCAGGTTCTGTGGAAAAAATTCTTTTCATGCGGTACCTAGTTCTTGCATGGTGCTTCATGCTCCATCTGCAAGAACCAGGTCTCAGATGCCATGTCAATATTATTCTACACTTTTTTAAATTGCTATCCTTCATTTTTCATAAGTTCAGAGTCTTCTGACCGCATTTACATTAGCCAAGGCTGTACTGTAAAATTAGCAAAGAAAATGAAGCTTTCTTGAAATGTGGTGACCATTATCTCATTGTCAGCCTCCACAGTATAGAAGATGGAATCTAAATTTCTGTATTTATTGTGGAAATTCAAATCTACATCTTTTTGAAGAGGATAGCAACTATTCAAAAAAAGATTAATTCCTTCTATGTGTGGAGGGTGCTCTTACTCCTTCAGATTGAAAGTTGCCCTCTGAATAAAAAAAAAAAAAATCATGAGTCACTGGGGTATAAAAAGAAAAGGTGAGGTAATGTTAATGACAAGAGGTTGGGAAATGTTTGTGAAATCCAAAATACAGTTAACTTTAAAAGCAATTTCTGTTTTAATTTTGAATTTTGCTGATGCCAAGATGTTTTATCATAAACATATCTGTGGAAATAAGACACATACATACTGTTCAGAGAAAACAGACTGCCATTGTAATACTGAAGTGTTATAGATGACACCAGCTGTAAGAACTGTTCCTGAAGCACCCATAGGCTTATTTTTAAGGCCCAAACAACTTTAATAAAAGTGTATTCAGCACACTGTAGAAAACTGATGAGGTGACAGATAACCCATTGCACTACAATAGCATCTTTTATTTTTAGCATTTAATTTTTTAAAGAAAAGGACTTTTCTGTTTAACAAAACATGTTGTTGTCTCATACACAGAAATATTAAATGTAACACATCTCATTATCTAATAGCTCTACACTTTTATCAAGTATCTTTTGTTTTCCTCCTGGTTGCACTGTGATTACATTTTTATCAGATACTCATTTAAAAGAACTACAATGAATTTAGGTAATATTTTGAGTGTAAGTATCAATTGCATTTTAATAACTTGTATAACAATGCTTCTTATTTTTAATACCCTATATTCAGAATATTACGGTTATCCTAAAGCTTGCATGGAAGTAGTAGTTAATTTTGTTTTCTCCCACCTGTGTTGATGCAACTCTACTGCTTAGGATTATGACACAGTGCATTACCAAAATAAAACCACACACATGGCATGTTATTCTATGACTAAGGACAAATAATATTAAGTACTGATTTATATGCTAAGGCATGATCCCACAAACATTTATTGTGACCAAGTTTACAATATGCATCAATTTACTTGGATCTACAAGCATTTGCATTAACAGGGCAAAATAAAGAGCAACTGGATCCTACTCTACCTGTGTCTAAAATGGAGAACTAACACTAGTACTGAGGTTCAAATAGAATACCAGCACACTATGTCAAATATATAAAATGTTTTCTCTTCATCTCATTTAAGAATAAAGATGAAGGAGGGTTATAGGATCTGTATGAGCATCATGGTTAATTATGTTTTAATGCTCTTTCCATTATTGTAAGTAAGTAATGGCAAAACACATGCTGTTTCTTTACCACACTCCCTTAAAAAGGTTCAATAAGACAGTGGTAGTCATCTGGGAAGGCTACTACATGACAGTAAAAGGGAAAGAGGTGCTCTTCTGGCAAGTGTTACATTAAAAAAAAAATAGCATAGATACAGGCTGATGAACTCTGATTCCAAGACTGATCTGTGGTGTACGTTTTTGTAGATGTACCAGCATACTCATTGCAGAAAGCTTTTCAGAAGTCTAGTTTTCTAATTGTAGTGATTGTGCAGAAATATTTTATGACTTTTATTAAAAGAAAAGAAAACAAAACACTTCAAAAGGGCCAAATTCAAATAATGAAACTTTTGAACAAAGTGCAACACCCACAAAATATTTAAAAAAAAAAAATGCAGTTAGGGGCATACTTGGACCATTCTCCTTAAAGTAACAGAATGTCTTCCTGATGCCACATGCGTTGCATGTGACTGAGTAATGAAGAGTTGATGTTATCTTTAAGTGACCTTAACTACAAATTACTACACTGCCAATATTGTATTTGTCATGATGCTGCCAACTATCCCCCAGTGATCCAGTTTAAATGTTATGCATGTAGTAGGAATTAGAGAAGTGCTTACTGAAAACCTAATTAACCCCCTAATGCATTTAAGGTGAACTCCTTGTTTCTTACATCTCTGAATATGTATAAGAACAACAGCCCTCCAAGGGGAGGATTGAGGGGCCATATTAGGGGATCTTTAAAAGATTTAATTATCTGGTTGTCAGAGTTTAAAAGTACATGAAGAAATTTTAACTTGACCTTATAGTAGTCTTTCCTTGCCTCTAAGACAAAGTAGAAAGGATCTGATCCATATTTTGCTTCACTACATGATAAAGCAGTTTAGTAAATAGATGATGTTGCTTCAGCTCACTACAGAAAACTATGTGTAACTCAGAGGTTGTAAAAAACTCTGCTTTAAACAACCTGAACCTCTATGATCTTTGATGAAAAAAAATTCAAGGGGTAACAAAATTGATGCAGCACAGCTCTCGAATGTGAAAGATAACATAATCAATAAAACGGAAGTAAAATATCCCTATATCAGCTTGAGGCCTGAATCCGAGATGATTCTTTCTTGAAGTGGCAATATTTTTCCTACTTGATTTGTTTAAAGAAAAAAATCTTTAATAAGAATTTGAGCTGGTTTTGGCTGGCATAGAGTTCATTTTCTTCCCAGGAGCTGGTATGGAGCCAGGTTTTGGATTTTTGCTAAACACAGGGTTGATAACACAGATGTTTTTGTCATTGCTAAGCAGGGCTTGCACAGAGCCAAGGCTTTTTCTTGCTGCTTGTAAGGCCAGGCTGGTGAGGGGGCTGGGAGTGCCTGGGAGGGTGGGAGGAGACACAGCCAGGACAGGTGACCCCAACTGACCAGAGGGATATTCCAGACCATACCACATTGTGTTCAGAATGTAAAGTGAGGGGGAGAAAAAGAAGGAGGGAACATTTGAAGTGATGTTGTTTGTCTGCTAAGTCGCCGTTACGTGTGGTGAGGCCCTTTTCTCCTTGGGATGGCAGAACACCTGAAGTTGTTTCCTTGGCTTACTTTGTTTGTGTGTATGTCTTTTGCTTTCCCTATTGAACTGTCGTTATCTCAACCCATGAATTTTCTACCTTTTATCCTTCCGGTTCTCTGTCCAGGATCCCACAGGTGGGAGGATGAGTGAGCAGCTGTGTGGTACCTGGCTGCTGGCTGACATGACAAAATTAATATAAATCTGCTTCTGTTCAGTCCCAGACAAATCTGGCCCAAGATATGGTATTATAAACCAGATGATAAGTTTTCACTAGAACTAGGCAGTGCTGTAAAAGACAGTGCTGGCTCCAATTTCCAGCTGCCCTCTGCTTTCCTTCTAACTGGACAGTAAGGCTTGGTTAAAGAAGATTTGGGGGTTTTTGGTGTGTTTTGTGTGTGTGTGGTTTGTTTTGGTTTTTGAAACTCCTTTTATAGGTGGCTTTGAGTGGAACCTAAGAAACTGCTGTGCCACAGTGACTGCAGGTTGAATAATCCCCATAAGGAGGCAGAGATGGGGTTGTGGTGATCATCAGACTGCACCCACTGACAGACTCTGCCCTCCATCCAGGTAGACGTCTCCTGTGTATGAGCACTTAATTCTGTAGTGGTGTTACAAACATAAATAGTGAAAAAACCCTCTACAGATACAAACTGATTCTAGTTAGGGGATAATTTCAAAGATACGAATGCTGTTTACCACCCGCACTGTAACTGTGATTTTGCAAACCTTCCCCTATAGGACCAAACCATCCAAATTAAATGAAGTTGAAGCAAACCAGTTCAGTAACTTTGGAATAATAAACATTGGCAGTGCTCTTTTTCACTTGCGGACAGTTAAATTGGTATGGTGTTTTTGCTGTTGAGTTTTTTTTTTTTTTTTTTTTTTTTTTCAAAGAAAGGTGAGTCAGGTTAAGTAGAGGTATGCAGTACTTCAGTAGGAATTCAGTAGCAATTTGTTATATAAAAGTTAATTTACTTAACTTGTCCGTTTTCAGGTTTTATTTATAGCATTGCTACAGGCCAGAGCGTTTTAAAGTTGAGCTCCTCAAGGTGAATGCTGTTGTATTCTTATTTATTATATTTTTGTGTATTCAGTCCTTTCCCTGTGAATAAAATGTGTGAATGGCCATGACTTTCACACTGTGGAAGAGATGAGAACTTCAACAATGAATCAGAGAAATCACAGGCTGAAATCTTGTAGGCATGAAATATTGGTTTTGTACCACAGCAATACAGCAGAGAATTTTCATTAGGCCATGTCCCAAAGAAGAACTATCTTATTCCTGCTTCCTGTGCTAACCCTTAAACTCATGGCAAAATATCAGAGAGATGAGCTCTCCACCTTAGGGCAACCAAATAATTTTGTCAGTGTAATTTAGGAGAATCCTAAGAGTTAGTTAGAGGTGTGGGTTTTTTTTATTGTTGGATTTTTTTTAACATAAGGCACAGTTATATGAACATACAATTCTACTTAGCTATCTAATATTATTAGCTATTTTTTTTACTTTTCTATATTTAGTTAATTATGTGGTTAGGCACAAGCAGTTGGTAAAAGCAAATAGCACATTGAACCCAAACTTTTCATACCTCATATTCATAAACAAAGTATTTTAAGATTCTTTCATTTTGCATACATGCAAATTTTGCAAGTTTTTTTTTGGTGTACATACACACCTTTGGAAAAAAAGGGCAAAGTATGACCCCAAAAGTTAAAAACAGACAGGTAATTAACAGTAATTGACACTTAGTGAGAAGTAAAAAAAGTACTTTATAACCTTTTACTTTCTTAACCACAATTTTTATTTTTTTATATTAGAATTGAACATTAATACATTAAAGAATAGATAAGTTGCACCTGCAGTTTTAACTAAGAGGGCACTAAACATGTATGAAATGTTTTAGCATTAGTGTACTTCCTCCAAGGGTGTTAAAGAAAAAATTGGAAACAAATAAATTATAAATATTTCATTGTTCATTTGCAGTCATTGCATTTCTTAACTTCAGTCATTAAGCACTAATCTGTTTTGCTAAAGTGCTACGGCTTAAAATAATAAATGGAACAAAAGATATCAAATATAGGAAACTATTTCCAAAAGGAAAAAAGAACATGAAAATAAATTGACAGATTTAGTTGCTGCCAGACAGAGTTTAAAAATTACTTTAAACCCCTTCTGACACCTGAATACATCTTTAAATACCTTCTGGCAGCTCTTCAACTTTGTTAGTATGGGAGCCGCATGGAAGAAGAGACTTTATAATAGTGCTAGGAACTACCATGCAGTGTATAGTGTGCAGAAGTTGAAATCATATACAAGTATTGCTTGTGAACTCTGGTTTCTCCTCCCGAAGAGAACCCTGTAGCTTATAGAACATATCAACAGCCAGAGTTATTTTTTTTTTCTCTTTTCAGGCGGTTAGCAGTGATGTAAAGTATTTAAAGAGGAATCCAGAGCAGGCTTCTGTTAGTGCAGTGTGACCCACGAGGCTGCAGAGCTGTTCCCTCTCATCCTGGCTCGGTAGCCTGTGCCAGGATGAACTGAGAGGCAGAGGCTGCTTGCTGTTTGTCCTGTTTGTGCTCTATCCAAGCTGGCAAAAGCCCTCGCCTGCAGCATGGGAGGCTTCATCCTGCTCAAGGGAGAAGGATGGGCAGCCTAAGCCCATGCTTTAACTGGATGAAAGGAGGCTGCAAGCTGCCCTTAGTGAGTTTTTGGAAATGGCTATACTTTAGACAAGTAAGAAAACTTCTCCTTTTGTGCTTAATTACAGGCTGATGATGCAAAGTTGCTGTTTGGAAGGGGACACAGCACTGAACAACAGCAGGGTGGTGCCATGCCCTCAGTAAGGGTTATTCATACATGTTCAGCACCAGCTTGGTGTATGCAGTGGTTGTGTTATGTTATCCCCATAGACTCCTCTTTTAGTTTTGCAGAGTCTCTTAGGTTGGAAGGAACTCCCTGTTCGAGCAGGGTCAGCTTAGAGCAGGTTTTCCGGGTCTCAGTCAAAATGTGACTGCACAATTAAGTTCTCTGGGCCACTTGTTTCAGGGTTTGACCACCATCACCGTAAATACCTGCTGTTTTGTGTTTGGGTTGAATTTCATGGTTTTAATTTCTTTTGTTTGTTTTAATTTCTTTTTCATGTTTTGTGGTTTTTGCTCACTGCCTTTTGCTCCTGTTAATGGGTGTTACTGGGAAAAGCCTGGCTTCTCCTCCTTCATTCCTTTGCGTCAGGTATTTATAAACATTGGTAAGTTCACCCTGAGCCTTCTCTTCAGTCCTGTGCTCTCAGGCTGTCTTCATATGAATGGTTCTACAGTCCCCTTATTGTCTGTGCTCATCGTATCCAAAAGACATCACAGTCCACAGTGAAAGGAGCACCAAACTTAAAATGTTAAGTTTTCAACAAATAAAAAGCTCAGAGGCTCTACTTAAGACACTGGAAACATAGCAGATGTGCACAGGTGAACCAGGGAATGACTTAGACCTAACTAACCTGTGGAAGCAGGAGGTCTTAATAGCTGCTACATCTAGTTAGTAATCAGAACTCCAGATTTCTGTTTATAGAATAGGAAAATAAAAATAAACATGTCTTGGAATGAGATACCTGTGGCTGCCAAAGATCAGCCATTCACAGAGGCAACGTGGCCTGGCGTTCTGTGTCCTGCTGAGGAAATCACTGGTGAGCATTCCATAGAGATTGCCTAACACAGGCAAGAGGTCTTCTCCACTTGGATGAATTTTCACTCCACTGCTGACCATTAAAGAGAAGAAAAAAAAAATAACCTGCAGTGCTTAAGATAATCTGATTTTGATTACATACAGAGCTTAGGAGTAAAAGTCACAAACCCAAGTCCTTTGCAGGGGAAAAAAAACAATCCACAAAACAAACCAGAAATAATGATTTATTCAGGCAGAAAACGTGTACATATTTATTTTGCACTAAAACCTGGCTTTCTGGATTGAATTTGAAAATTAGTTTGGGGGGGAAAAAAGAAGGTTTTGAAATGTCAAAATAATTCAGTTTCATCATTCTGAACTGAAGCATTTGTGGTTTCTTAAGCCAGTGGCTAGGGAACTGACCTGTAATCTTTTTCTAATTCATAAGATAGGCTTGAACTCAGGCATCTTATACCTCTGAAAAGTAGCCAGAGGCCTTCCTATATGGACCTTTCTTTGATTTGTCAATTGAAAACCTTCTATCTTGATCAGTTCTAACTATTCAAAAAGGAATAAAAGACAGAGACTCAATAGCCTGTCACATTCTGTCACAGTCAGTGTATTTGAAAAAAGAGAATGGGGGGGTGAGGGAGGAAAGACCCCAAAATGCTTCTCTTCTGGGTCAATTGTTCTGAATTTATTTCTTTGATTTTTCAAGTCAGTAGCTAAATTGAAAGATCAATTCTTTACACATCTGTAACTACATGCTTCCCTTTTGCCAGCCCATTGTTGGATAGGGTCCTTTCACCAACTTCCCTTCTAGCACAAGATAATCAACCTCCCATCCCTCACCCTGCTTTTATGGAGGGGAGACTGTGTCATAGCTTAATGGAGAGTGTATCAGTCCTTGAGTAACACCTGCAGTCCTGTTGGGATCTCATTTCATTACTGAAGGGACAGAAAGTCCTTCTGTGGGGTTTATGTGTTTTTTTCCCCTACACAATCACTGACTTTTTTATAAACTATTTATGGAGCTAAATTACAATCTGTGGAGCAATGTCTATGGAAAATTAAGATATTGGAGAAGTTTGAGTAGCCAGTAGGACTTGGATAATATCCATATTTTTCCATTGAAATGGCAGTCTTAACTGTCTGCATGAGAAAGCAGAAGATTGAATGAAAAAGGAAATTTTTCTTAAGCATTGTTGCCTAAGATTCATAGCCTTAGGTCAGATAGTTAATTGCCTTGTAAGGTGTTCAGGAGGTAACTTGGTGCAGTATTTGGGTTGTAGTGTCATTTGGGCTTGTGAAGGTGCCTTGGCTAGATGACCTGAGAAATCCCTTCTCAACTAAGACACTGGAATAGTACAGTCTAAATGACCAGTGGATATTTTCTAAATACAGAATCTGCTCAGCCAAACTCTTTAATTAACACCATCTCCTTTCTAACACCTTAAAAGTGGATACCGATTGTCATCCCATGTTCTTATTGTCAATAAATTCCTTCCAAACACAAAGATCAAATATACAAGATTATTCAAACATTTCTTTGCTGTCCTCTGCTTAATAAAACAAGCAAAAGTAAGTGAATAGCAATCGCACATCTCAAAGACGCAGCACTATTCATAAAGCATATTGCTTTTTTAGATTCCCCAAATTCTAATTAGAACTTTACAAAGCAATAACAAAGATAGCAACTGGATTCTAAACTAATAATTCTAAGCTCTGTGCAAACTGGAAAGCCCCAGTGTCAGTAAAATAATACAAGACACCTGTTTTATATGGTACACATCAAAAGCAAGCCCCAAGGACAATAACTTTTAATATAATAATTATTAAATGTTTATTAGCCAAAGCTCAAAATATCAAGATATGTATTGTAGTAGAGAAACAACTATCTCCCAGGCACACAAAATCTTTCTATTTTGATGATTAAAACTTTGGTTGCCAATAATCTTCTGGCCCAAGGTAGCAGGTGTTATTACTGTACTTAGAAAGTAATAAAAGGATATTTCTTATCATTCAGTTTTCCTATTTATA
Source organism: Climacteris rufus (assembly GCA_013398175.1). Taxonomy (NCBI): domain Eukaryota; kingdom Metazoa; phylum Chordata; class Aves; order Passeriformes; family Climacteridae; genus Climacteris; species Climacteris rufus. The sequence continues at coordinate 41,341 of VZRZ01008697.1, read as the reverse complement.
ATTTAAAGTATACTCCTGCCTGTTTGAAATTAAATTCTTAAATTAAATACTTTATAGCTTTTTCATTCTCTTGGAGATAACAAAATTACTAATACAAAAAAAAAAAAGAAGTCTATTCAAAAAATCCAGAGAGAGTTTGAAAAAGAAACTTTGTAAAAGTGCATTAATGTTTTGCAGATACACAACTACAACTTGAGTAAGTCCAGTTCTTCCACCAAACAAAATTCTGTCTGAATCCAGACCAAAACTTTAAACCTCTGCTCAGGTTGTGCTAGGAATGAATATCCAACAATAAATGGAACTATATTATTGCCCACTTATCCTTCAGGCCCACTTTATTAAATTCCTCCAAGTATAAATTATGAGAGGGAATTGAATTTGGATCTCTGGTATCATAAAAGAAGGGTAAAGCAATTAATAGTAAATAAAATTAAAGCACAGGTAGGACTTTAACCAGTAAAAAAGGAATGAAGATGGGATAAGCCTTTCTTGTGATTAGTAATGCTGTGATAGATCACACACATGAAGCCTCCTTTTGATTGCTGCCGCTATTTGCTTGCTTACACCTAACAAGGAGATGGGGATGATTGAGGCAGAGGCTTTTAAACTGAGGAAGAAGTGCTTGAAGTAATAGTGAACTGAGAATAAGTAGGGTGAGTTTCTGGTCTTCTCCCTGCTGTGGGAGCAACAGTAATAGGAATTGGAGCTCTTTCTCTTAGGGTGGTGCTATGTATGTGCTGCAGACTCTTTAATTTTGTGTGTAGCTCGATCTACAGATGATGTTAGTGCTCCAGGAGGCAAAAAACATCATGCTAGAATGATTGTCTTGTGGTATGAAGGGGCTTTCTTAGAGAAGAATGGAAGTTTCTAAGCAGCAGTTGTAAGGAGTAGGTTCAGAGTACCCTTGGACTGAGTGATTGCTGCTGTTTCTATTTAAACCAAAGTAAAACACTCTGAGTAGGGATAGAATTTTTTTTTTAATACAGAACTTTGATAAGTCAGTAGTACTAGTTAATGAAATCAGCTAGTTCCTTAAATAAGGCTTTGAAATCACTGTAAATCAATTACGGTGAAAAATGGTTGGAGAAGAACTTGTATAACTGAAAAATGAAAGTGAGATTTTTGAATTAATCAGAGCATATGAGGGGAAGAAAAAGGAGACAGTGTTGGGAGAGAAAATAAGCATTGCTCTAAATAAGTAGACGCATATATGCCAAAGAATATAAGGGGTTATAGACCAAGTACACTAATGTTGAAGTGCTCAGCTATGTAATAGGTTTTGAAAGCAGTTTTTCAACGAGGTTGCTGTACCACCTAAGGGCAGAGTTTGCTAACTGTCTGCTACAACCCTTAAACTTTAAAACACTTCTCTGTACAGGAGATAAAAAGACAGAAAGCAGCAGAAGAAATTGAGCCCATGTTTTTTATAGCATCCTGGGTATTCTAATAGTTTGGAAAAGCTGAAGCTCTGATATTCTCATTTACAGTCTTGTATTGTTTCTTTGCCACTATACTTTCCCAGAACTTATTGTTACAGGAGTACATGGGAAGTGTCTGCTGGCTGAAATTCCACCTGTCTGTAATCTACTTTCAATCATTCAAGGCAGAATTTGGTATCAAACTAACAATTTTCTTCAATGAACAGAGCATCCTTTGAGATACTGAGACCCTTTTACTTCTCAGTAACATAGATGAAAGCTGGCAGCACCTTGCTGTGTTGGGATATTTGCATTTAATATAGACCCCTTAAATTTATTTGTGAGGAATGGACTACACCTTTTTTGAAAAGAAAATTAATTTAAATTTGAATGTGTGGTAGTTTCTTTCCCATTTATTATCTTCTTAGGTTAATTTAATTTCTGATTATAGCAAACAACTGTGTGCTCTTGTGATAGATCTGGTCTGATGAGATGCATGTGGGGCAAAGGATATTTTAAAGACTATTTTCTTTCTCCTTACTCAAATTAATCTACTTTTAAAGTTTGCTAGAAGGGAAATTTGTCTCTAATCCAACAGAGTTTTTTATTCTTTTTTCAATTGAAGGTTTGCTCCTGTAAATGAGTGTGTAAAATTAATGGGTTTTGCCTCAATAACTTTTAGGATGTGTACACCCAATTTACAATGAAATGATGAGAGTTGTATTTCAAAACTACCAAGAATACAGTAATGTGAATCAGGGTGGGTGATATCCATTTTATGTGTCTTCAGTGTGGTAGATTCTGTCTTAGATAAGTCTCGTGTTGCAGCAGGGCAACCATTTCAGTTTGTTTTCAGAATGCTCATTGAACTCACAGATCTTGTACAGAGCTGTTGCTGTTTATAGTGATACAGGGGATGGAATAGGATGGTTCAGCCATGTTGGCTCAACAGTTTTATAGAGGTAAAAGAATCAATTAAATCTGTATTTCTGGCAGTTTTGTGAGATAACAGCACAGGTCTGTGAGGTAAAAAGATGTGGTTTCTTTGTTTGATAGGGTATGACCCTTGATGAATGAATATTTGAGAAATTATAGGGGTGTACCAGTTTAATTTGAACAAAAAATGGAATTTGGCAATAATGTACAGTGGGATAATGCCACCTTTGCATTTGCACAAATATGATTTAAAAGTGTAATCTCTGAATTGTGGTTTCATGGGGCTGCAGTTGGTTACAGATTTCTATTAGCTGAAGTAAGGCAGTATGTCTTGCACATTGTTTCTGAAGCATTCATGCAGCTGTGCTGCTTTATATAGAACTGCTAAAAATCTGTCAGTAAAAAATATCACCTGACACTGTTCCTCGTAAGATATAATTTTGAAATATGCAAGCGTCTCAAAGTAAATCTTGATGCAAACTTGGGAAGTAAGAGGTTCTGATCTCTAAAGCAAATAAAGACTTGAAATTGCCATGGGAAACAGACTAACTGTGTTGCTGAACAACACTTACCTACCCACAGGACACGTAGAGCAGGTGAAATACAGAGCTCCTGTGGAGTCTTTTAATATTACTTGTGACTCCTCTGGAAGTACTAATTTTGAGTCTGACAGCACAGTCAGTAGGGGAACTCAGTTAATGCGTGTTTGTTGTCTCTGAGACGTCAGGGATGAGGTCCTGCTGTGAGGGTAATTTTTGTAATGTGGGCACCTGTCCGCTCGGGAATGGGCACAGACCCCAGGGAGTTTGGAACTAAGTCACTCAAGAGCTGTGAGTGATAATGACTTTCATGCTAGAGGCACTATTTAATTAAGCAACGCTCATGATTTCACACATTTGTGAGAGATGGTGCATCTTTAAGAAACGGAGGGTTTTAAAAAGCACAAATTCCTAATGTAAAACCAGGAGTTACTAATTTTTAAAGGATTTTCAAAAGCAAAATGCTATGACGTTGAAATAGGTTTAACTATTCAGTGCAAGAGGTAAAACACACTTAGATATCCTAAGCAGGTCCTATGTGGAGCTGGGAAAAATTGCAAGCTGAAGTTGGAAAGCAGCTATAACTCACCCTGTGCCCCTCTCTTTCCTTGCTTTCTGTCTGGGTGCCCGTGGCTCCCCCCACCAAGCATGGTTCAGCCCTCTGAGGTCTGGGATGTGTGTGGGTTTTCCTCCCAAATATTTCTTTTAAGACCTGTATTTGGGTGGTGTCCTTGGAAAACACTTAAAAAAATCTGGTGGCTTTGGATATTTAGAGGGGAGTGCAGGTCCTTCATTTTGTTTTTTTTCTTTCCAAGTGCATCTAGAAGTTGCAGAGATGTTGACAGGTGACGATAGTTCCATCCAATCTTTTAGCAAGCAGCAGCTATCTCCAGAGGTAGCTTTCTGCTCTGACTTACAACTTGGAGGCATTTGGGCATGCTATTTACCTCCCCTGTTGCAACAGTTCTGTCACACAGAAAAGCAAATTAATTTAGAATTCTGGAGCAGATGCAGCTAAAGAGCTTCTGACTTAGTTGTTTGGGCTTTGGAGATGGGGATTTTGCTGCAACATCTTTTTGAACAAAATTACTTTGATGGCCGCCAGTTAAATCAAACTGATTTTCAAGTCTTTATTAGAATTATTGCATCAATATTTTAACTTGCTTAACTTTGTTCTTAGAGGGATATATTTCAGATTCTTATAACTCATCTTTGTTTACTTATTTTCTTTGTACAGAAACATGCTTTGATATGGAAAACATACTCAGTCTAACTTCAAATGCCTGTATATAGATGTTTTTTAGTAAGGGTACGTTGTAACTTACCAGGTAGATTTTAGACTCAACACCTGCAATGCACTTCATGATAATTCCAGTACTGATGGTAATGGCAGATAGGTTTCTAAATAAGTTAATAGACAGATGGCATTGAAAGCTGTAAAGACTCTGGTATGACTTGTTGGAAATTAGAAGAAGATTTTATCTTCAGGTAAAGAACTGTGCAAGCTGCAGTAGCCAGGAGTAAACGATGACACTCCTTGTGTCACATATACCTTGAGTTGAAGGGTAAATTTTTGTTATCCTGTACCACAGCTTCTAATACTCAACACAAAATGAGAAGTCATCTCTGTTGTTAGTGGCTGGTTAAAGAAACTTTTGCTGTTGTGTTTCTCTCTGAGCTGTTCGAGAACCCTGCTGAGGCTGAAGTCCGTTTAGCACGAATGACTCAGTTTGACCTCACACCTCTGGAAAGTAAGCTTGGTTAATCATCTAAGTTCTACTTTTGGAGCATTCCCCCATCGTTTCTGATTCTGTTAGTCTGTACTCCGTGTTTCCTTTTTATCATCTCAGGAGGGAGTTTATGATCATTCAGATCCAGCCTTATGACTTGTTGCTCAGACAGCCCCCTCACTCATCCATGGCAGCCACACGCGTACAAAACAATTCACTCTGCATCACCTTTCTAATTTTCATTGTTGCACATGCAGTTGTTGTGAAGACTGCCTGAAATCTGCTAAATGTCAAATACCTCCAAAGTCTGCCTGAAAGAAACAGAATGCTGGCAGTCTGTTCATCATTGCTCTTTAAATGTTTTGTTTGTCTACGTAAGTATGAGAGTGCATTGTGTCAAATGATGTAATAAATTTAGGAAACAGGCTACTCACTGCTTAGCTGTCTTTTCACCTCTGAATAATTCAAATCAGATCAGTCTGCCTTCAGTTTTTGGCTATGCCCCACATACCTCTCAGATTGTGGGTAATGTTGAATTTGTTTACTGGTTATAGTGTGGGTTTTTTTTTTTAATTGTAGAAGATTGTAATGGCCAGCTGTCTTTTTTTGCTGATGAAATCAAACTGGATTTCATATCCTTACACAAAGTTACCGGGTTTACCCAAGGTGAAGGAATAATATTCGTGGTCTCTTCTGCCTGTTTCACCTAGGGCTCATTCACTTCTTAAATGTGAAATTTTGGATTTTAGAAAATTTGAACTTGTTTGCTATCAATAAGAAACCAATGGGTTTCTTAACGCATTGCAGATAAGTGCCAACACACTAATCTTACAGAACAATTCATACATTCATCCTAATAATTTTATGGCATTTATCTTAGGATCATAGAATATGCTGAGTTGGAAGGGACCCATCAGCATCACTGAGTTCAACTTCTGGCCCTGCACAGAGTCACACCATGAGCCTGAGAGCATTGTCCAGATATTTCTTGGACTCTGACTTGGTGCTGTTACCACTTCCTGGGGAGCCTGTTCCAGTGCTCAGCCACCCTTTCTTTTTGTCTTTTGTTTAAGCACTATTCATGTAGCTATTTTGCTGTGGCTTTTGTTCTTTTTACTGGTGGTTGTAGCTTCTGATTTGATTTGTGATTGTACATCTTAATATTCATATTTCAGGGTTAACTGTATCAAATTTGTTACTTCAGGAAGCGCTTTCAGTTTATCAATTTATGCTGCAAATAGTGCTATTTTCTGCTAATTTCAAATTACAGTAGTGAGTAGTAAAAAAAAGGAACCTTAGCATTGGTGGTTTACATAACATATTTCAACTGTTATTTTACAGACTGAAAAACACACTTTGAAAGTTAGAAGATATTTAATTTCTAGAATTTAGTCTTGAAAAGATACATTTAGCACAATTATATTATATTTGCATACTTTTGTCATGCTACCTTACTTTATGTATATTTTTGCCTCTGGAAGAAATGCAAAGTAAGGAAGTCTGTAATGTGACATGTCTCATATTTAAAGAATGTTAAATGCATATTTGGGAAGTGTCAAGGACGCATACAATTTATGTTGTATTCACTTGACTTGATTACTTGATTGACTTGAAAAGAGTTCATCTTTTTGCCTAATTGGTTTCTTAATTCTTCATGGTTTGATTGAATGGGTTGTGTATTGTACCATTATATTTTTTACCAGTGATGTTTCTGTAACAAGATACGTAATAAAAGCACTATCAATTAATGGTAGATATTCCCCAGATCCCTTTAGACTGATTCCCAAGCTAAGTAGAATTGGTCTGAGCCCTAAATGATAATTTTTATTGATAGCAACATCAGGAAAATGGCAAAAAAAGCTGATGTTATTATAGTTTTTTTTTAAAGGCATTAAAATATTGAACAGCATGATTATATTATCATTGGGGATTTGAAGATATTTCTTGTCCTACTTTATAACCAAATCAAGCTATGAATGGAAAGGGTGCTGTTAGATTTCAGTGCAGCATTCTCTACTGAGTATTTGTAGTGTGCAATTAGAAACTGTGTTTTTTCTTGGTATTACTATGTTTGTTACTTTTTTTCAGCTTTGGGATGTTGATTTAGTGCTTTCCCTATCATATAAGTCATCTAAATTTTATGTAAGCTCATAAAGGTACTTAAGGTCACAAATTTCTGCTTCATATCCACAGTTCATTAGGGATGCAGAGGTTCTGAGATGCTCAAGTAGCAGGAAGCCATGGCCACCTCTCAGAAACTCCATGAAGGTACAGTGTGATCTACAGCTTTAAAGCTCAGTATTAAGATTTGGCTTGGAATAGTTGGCTTTCCTCACCTGCTGTTGCTCTTGTGTCCTCTCAAAGACTATTTAGAATTGATCCATGATGTTGAATACCCAGAGTTGTTGTTATCCATGACTGTAGAAGAATCACAAAGAGGAGAATAAGGAAAACCTTGGTATTTGAGGAAAACTGTCTCTGATGAATGAGACATCTTCAGTTTGCATATCTTCCCTGGAGAGTGCTACTTCTTTAAGCTGCTTTAAGACCATATCAGTGTCATTTTGGAAAGCTGAAAAAGGCATGTTAGTTTTCATTTCATGGCTCAGCCTGAGCCCTCTCTGGGAAACAGCTCCGCTCTCTGCAGGAGTTACCTTTCTTCAGTGCAGGTTAAATGGGCAGCATAGGAGTCTTCTGACTTCTCACTGTGGTAGTGGAGTCTGGTGCTGTCCAAATTTAGGCCCATTGTTCAGCTTTGCTTTTTGATTATTTTACTTTTTCCATCATACTAAAATTGTCAGCCATGATTAAGCACAAATAAATGTCCCCCATACAGATGATTAAGCACAGCTAAGGAGGAAGCCAGTAATAAGTTTAAGTTTCTTCCATGGTTTTGTTTGTATCTTTCTTGTCTAGAAAGACATATAACAGTTCTGGCTGGCTTCCATTTTCCCTCAACTGAAAAGAAAGTGTTTAGTGTTGCTCCTGTACTACTTAATGATGTTATTATAGTCTTAGACTAAGCTCTATGTCTCTATGTTAGAGACATAGAAAATAACCAGAAATGTGTGTCTTGGTGACTCATTTTTGATGTAAATAATTTTGTGAAAGTTATTTATAGAACACATGTGTAAAAGTGTAACATTGGCCTTTTTTTCTGTACAATGCATAGACCAAAACATATGATTTGGAATAATTTGTAAATTTAAGCAGCAGTATTTACTTGGCAGACAGTGCTGCCAAGTTGGAAGCAATGGATAAAAACTAAAAGAAATGAATGATTAATTCATTTAATGGAATGATGGGATAATTTAAAAGTCATTGTGGAAAACAGCAAGAAACCAGCATTTCAGTGGCCTGCCACTACAGGACCAACTTGGGCTTATTCTACTTAGAACTGTGGCAAACAATGAAAATGAACACCTGGAAAAGAGCAGTTAAGACTAAAACTACTAAAATGTCAGGTCACTAACCCTTAACTCTTGCATATTCTACCAAAAAAATAATCCTTTGGATTAATAGTGCAAAAATGAGAATTTGGATGAAGATGCATAAATATTTTATATTTTTCTTAATTTCCAACAGTATATAGAAGAAAAGAATTTGATTATATTAAAGCATCCCAATAATTTTGAAATGATCCTGGTAAAATGAGCTTCAGTTTCCAGTAATTGCTTTGCTTCAAAAGAATTGCTGCCTCAAGAGAAATTTTAAAACAAAATAAAAGCACAGCCTCATCTGGATTATATGTTGGCAAGAAATGCTAGATGAGTTAAAACATCAGGCTGTTTATTTTGTTGTTTTTTAGGAAATACCAAAGGCTAGCTTATTCCCTCTAATTCTAAAATCTTGGATGGATGAAAAATACTTCACAGTTGCCTAGTTTAAGATTGGTAGTTCTGTGGTTCTGTGTGAAAACGATCCTACAGGACAATTCTTGTCCTTCATAGCAACATTATAAAGGGCTAGGTCCCATTAGAATTAAAGAAATAGTTGAAATTTGGCAGAAGAAATGGGTAAAACCACTGAAAATTTGAAAGTGGACCTCTGCTGAATTTTTGGTGTTAGGTGCTTTTCTTCCACATCTTTCAGGGAACTTCTCATCCCAGTAGATTATCATTGTCAACTCCAAGCTGTATCTTGTCATTTCTTTTTTGGGAATTTGAAAACTCTAGCTATGCTTATCACCCTTATTTCAGATATCTGCAGCTAATTCCCTGTCTTCATGTGGCATTTAGTTCATTTGAACTTTGCCTACTTTACTACTTACCTTCTTTAAGTACTTGTAAAAACAAAGCTTTAAACATTGGAAACAATAGTAAGTAATACAATACACAGCATAAAGAAAACACTGCAGTACTTTTGCCGGTTTACCAGATTTTCCAGTAGTCAGATTGCTAGGAGTCAGTACTGAGTGGGGAACAAAGCCCTACCTTTTCTGTTCTACCTGCTGCTTTTCATCTCTCTCCCTTGTTTTCCTCTGAAGGATGTTTTAGGTCACTCTAACCAAATGAGCAATGGAAAAGGAGTAAGGTCGTTCTTTAAACCAAGTCCAGCTTCAGACTAGATATGTGCAACGCCTTGCCTTTGTTTCTTCCTCTCCTTGAAACAGACTGTTCTAACAGATCTGCACTGCTGGTCATTATCATAGCCTGAAATCATGACCCATGCTTTCAGTGGAAGTACCAGAGTTATGTTAACAGCTTTGAACTCCTCAGCCTCATCTGTCAGGGACAGGTCGTTGTTTCATTGACATAACAGGTCATTGACACATCCACTCTCTTATATAATAAAACAAATAAACAGCTCAGTGTTTCCTATTGTGATTTTGCTTGCAAGGAGAAATATCTTCAACGTTTCTGGATAAATGATTTTATTTTAAATTCCATTAGCACCGGCCACTCTACTTGTTTTAACTTCCAGGTCCACATCCTAATTTAGATTTGGGTTCATGCTTGTTGCAATTGCTCACATGTGTATGGGTCTGCACAGGGTGTGCAGATGTAGATAATTATCTTGGATGACTGTTAGTGCCTATTTGCAAATACACAAAAGCAGACACAGTCATGGTCTGTTCAAATTTATACTGGAAGAGAGTGGCATCTTTCTGTTAAATTTATGCTGATTTCAGGCTTTGGATTAGGGCCTAAATTCCTATGCAAAATGTAAGCACAAGAGTTGTGTCTCTGTTTAAAAATGAAGCCCTACATATATAGTAAGAAATGCAGAAGTTTAGTAGCTGGATCACCAGTCATTAGAAATGTCTCGTGCAATAATTTCAAATTTATTCATAGGGAGTTGACATCCGAAGACAACTCCAAAGGGGCATGCTTTCAATAAAAAGAAAAACCTTGAAGGCCAGCTTCCTATTTTATTTGATTTAGAACTCTTTTTCTTTACATAACTTGACGCATACTGGCCTGATTACACTTTTGCCCTAGCTTGACAAAGACTAGTTCTGACTTGATGTGGTAAAATGAGAGGAAATTCTGATGTGACTTGGAAGCTGTAAGTGAAATGCAGTTGGTCTTCCTCAGCACGGTGGAGAGTTTCTTGTAGCTGCCAGGCTCCCAACATTTGTCTGTAAGGGATGAATTTTTTTTCGTTCTGATTTTGTAGTTGTGGCTTTTAATATTAGAGCTCAGCAGACATGGAGGCATACACGGTGAAAAAGCTGGAGTTTGTGGTGACATATACCCAAGTATAAAGGAAATTAGGGAACCTGAGAGAGCAAACTGACTGGCTGTGCATTTGTATACCTCTAGGGCAGCATTCATTAGAACAAATTCAGTAAAGTCAGGGAGATGGGCAAGGCTGTTACAGAACCTTTTTGAAGTACTTGAAGCTTTTTCCTGAGTGCAATAGAATTACTTGGTAGGTTAAGGGAAGATGTGATGGACTTTGTTGACCCATTGTGTCTCAGCCTTCATGCAGGTGAACTGAATGCATCTTTCTTCTCACAGAGTCTTTAATTTAATGTTTCTTCCTACTCATACACTTCTGGGAGAAATGGTAATGAAATAATAAGAAAATAGTTGAATTCCCTCCTTCATATGCAAAAACAAGGGTAAGAAGGCCTTTTTTATTATTTTATGCTTGGTTAATAAGATGAAACTTCTAAAAGATACATTAAGATGAATGAGAATAACTAAAGGAGAAGTTCTTTTGTAGCGTTGACCCTCACAAACTCCAGCCTCTCCGTGGAAGTATTTTGGCATGTTCTTTTCTTTCCTCTCTATGTATAATAATTTCCCAGCCTACAGGTTTTGAAAGACCCTGACTTCATCCTGTACATGGGCACCCAGCAAGAAGGTCTAGAGTTTAAAAGTATTTTCCATCCTCTTCAATTTATGTGCAAACATATTCAGCAAGATAAATGATGATTGTTGCTTGTAGGCAGTGTGGGAAAAAATATAATTGAATTATTGTTCCTGGTATTGCACTTCAGCTTCTCAGTATGCAAACCACGTCCATGCAAACCCTATGCACATATATCTCAAAGTGAAGAAAAAAGAAACCTTTTGAGAGAGAAACAATGCTTTATTAATAACCACATGCCATTATCCATCCAAAAGTAGGAGAAAAAAAATCCATTTAGTTTCCTTTACTATGGACATAATTTGGTCCACTGACCTCATTGAAAAATGTTGATCTTTGGGCACGACAGTATGCTTCCAGAAGATAAACTGGGATCTAAATCTCCAGCAAAATAACTGTTTTAGGGTGCCTTGAACTTAATGCAAAAGAAGAAAGAAAGACCTCATAAATTTAGAAATTAAGTAACATCCCTTCTATTCCTGATAGACATAAAAGTCTGGAATACAACCTTCGATTTAGGTTGAGAAATTAACTATTGGAATAATCCCTTTTGTGATTTTTGCACAAAGACTGCATATTTTATCAGCTGTCCTATATACAGCTCCAGCAAGTGCTGGTCTTGGTGCAGAAGCTGTCCTTACAGTGCTTTGCAGGCTCTGTCTGTGCTGAGTGGGTCAGAGATGGGTGAGAAGTTTGCTGATCTCCTAGCAGACCAGATCACTTGCACTAACACCCTCACCGGTGTTTTCTCGTGTGGGCTCACTTAGCACACTGTGTCACCAGAATAAGCTTACTTTTCACTCAGAATGCTATGTGAATGCATTCTAAAGTTAGTTGCTTAGTGTTCCATCTCTTAATTTCTAAAGATTGCATCTCATTTCCCAGCTTTTCCCATTGCCATATGTTCATATATGCGATGAAGTGAGGTTATCTGGGTACTCTTGTGGCAGTATAGAGACTGTCAATGCTTTCCTAAACTGAGTAACATAACATGAGCTCTACCTTACCATAGTGGATGCAGGTTGATGCTGACAAGTCAGACATGCCTGTTTCCATGAACTGTGTGAGTTTTAGCTCCTGGATTGCCAGCTTGTATGCGGTTGAGGTGAAAAAAACCGCCAAACCATTAATATGCAAATCTGCGTAGTGTGACTACATCCCAGGGAGGGAAGGTGTAAAACATTTCTGCCACTGAACACTCCAGGAACAATATTTTTAGATTAATAAGTGTAAGCAAAAGGAATTAAAGTTTGATTACCTTTGCAAAGATTTGTTTTAAGCACTTACACTTTAAAGATTTATTTATTTATTTTAAGTAAGCCTCAGGGACTTATTTTCTACTAATGACATGCCCAGGAAAGAGCTGAAACAGCAGAATTCCATTGCTAAAGTTCAGATTGATTGTCACTGTTTAACACTGCTTTATAGCCTCTCTGGAACAAAGAAAATATCACCTTTTAATATGTAGTTATAATGTTCTAAGCTAGGAAGGAAGGAAATAAAGAAAGAAAATAAATTTAACAGCCCTTCCTATTTCCAAAACAGATTTTATAAAATGGGGGATTTTTTTTTCTTTTTTTACATTTACATTCTGTTTCAGCAGCCTTTTCTATCCAGAACCTACCTTACAGGTTTAGATTAGGTTAAGAGCAATAAACTAACACTTCATTTTCTTGTTAACAATGAAGAAAAAGATCAGTGATAAATTTGTTTTTTTATTAGATTTCTGTTATCTGCCCAATGATAGAAGAAGAGAAAACTGAAAGGGGCTCAAAAAAATTGAGACTTCTTAGTTAGAGGTTGGGTTATTCTATCAATAAAGTAGGGCCTTTGAAGTGCTTCATTTGCCATTTGTACTGTTTGTGTGGGTGTGAAATAATTAGCAATCAAACTTTAAATGAGAATTATGTTGTTTGGGATTGATCCAAGTCAGATCCCTCAAATATTGGATCTTTGGAAGTCTACAGACACTTTAATGGCATGTCTTGGCACAATCTTAAGTGTGCTGTTGTATGTGAAAATCCAAGTTTGTTGTCTTCTGTGTAGTTTAAATGTATGAAATGGGTTAAATCAGTGTGGTAGCCCTATTTTTGGCTGTCTAGGTTAACATTTCTGTTGAATCCATAGAACTGCCTCATGCCAAGCCTCCAGGCGTGGCCCCAGCATGGCTGGTGTTTGTCTTCACCATGTGTGACCGTCATGTTCCAGTCTGCTGTTTCAGATTGATCTAAAAAGGACAGTGCCTTTGGTACACCATTTAAATATGTGATCTACTCCTTTCTTCAACTTCAGTTAAATCTGGAATTAAACATTAATTCCATCTGTAATGGCTTTTGCTTCAGACTGGGGCAATTTTAACTTCTGCTTACAAAACAAAGTAATTTATGCCAAAGCTTATTCACGAGTACCCTTAAAGTGAAAGCTTTTTCACACTTACGACTTGAAAAGTCACAATTTCTGGTCTTAAATTATAGTTAACAGTCAAGAAACATTCATTTTCCACTGTGCAGTGATCTGTAATGTATGAGAAATGCACGCTATGAAGCATGTTTTCTTGTTTGCTTACTTTCCCAGGGATGAGTAAGGAGCAGCTCTTCACGTCAATTACCATTGCCCAGCACTTACACAAACTGAGGCTGATTGACAGGAACACCAAAATTAGTGTTGTGGAAGAACTGTTCAGGTTTAGGAGCTTCAGAATAGGATCTATCAGAAACCTGGGGGGAAAAAAAAAGCCAAAAAACAACATGACAACTTTGGAGTTTAAATGGGAAGTTTAAAATAAATTATATATGAACTCTAGACCAGGAGTGCTTAAACGTTTTCCTAGTTTTGTCTGCTTGCCCTTTGCTGGGAGATCAGGTGAAATCACAGGTTCCAGTAGTGAATCTATAAGAGAGAAAAGTTCAGGAATCTTTTGTTTCAATTTCATGGTAACTGACATCTGACTGTCCATAAAAATAAACTCAGTATTATCAAGGACACCCTGTCAGAATAAAAAAAAAAAAAGTACTAAGCTCTGATTCAGATGTGGAGAAAAATATTCCAAAAGATGAGGTATTTTATAGACATACTAGCTTTTTTTATTGCATTGCACTTTCCTAGTATAGATTTGTAGAGTAAATAAGATCTATAGGTTTTAGTTAAAAAAAGAACCATTTTATTTGCTTTCTCTGTAGTTGGTTTGGATGAAAAAAAATATTTTTTCTTTTAAGAAAAGGGGGGAAAAAAGCATGGGGACTATAGAGAAGTAATTTTTACCTATTTCATAACACTTCCATTTCCTAACAGCCTCTCTTCCTCTTCTACCATAGGATCAATTATCATCCTCTCTTACAGTTACAGGAAAAGGTCAGAAGTGAAATAAGAAAATACCAGCTTTCCTAAGGGAACAGATTCATAATGTGGAAAGGAGCCTGTAATTTGGCAGCTGTAGCTTTGGGAAGCTAAAGTTTAGTACAGGAAGAAATTGGAGTGTCTCTTGGATGGGGAGATAGTGGTCATCAGAGAGTGCAGTTGACATGATTTCTCTTTGTAGAGCTGACATCAGGGTGCTTGGTGCTGTCACCGAAGGAAGGCAGACAAAGGCTCTGTTTTATGCTATTGTCAGTTCTGCTTTTTTATCTCACATATCATGCTCAAAGCTAATTGTGTTTAGTGTGCTCCTGCAAAGCAGGTAGCGAACATTGTATAATAACTGGGAAATTCCAGCCCTCCTTCTTTATTCCAAACAGCATAGAGATTTCCTTCTGTCCCTCCCCTCTGACCAGGGCTATTTGTATGAAGGTAGCTGTTACATTTTGTGATTTGTTATTTTGCTTCTCTGATACATCTTCAGTTAATCTCTAGTGTAAATGACTGAATTTTCATGCATTTCAGTTTGGGAATAAGACAATATTAGACTCATATGCTGTTGTTAGAAATGAAGATAGTTATTCCAGATTTTGGCTCAAAACTAGTTCTCTTTACTGCCTTTACATATTTGCCAATTCGTGTTGAATAATACAATCGCTAATCTATTAGAAGAGAAGATGGCTAGAGATGGAAGCAATAACAAGAGAATAAAAGAAGGAATAAAGATAAATCCAGATTAGACCTTGAAATAGAACCTTATGTGATAATTCCATTCACAGCCACAGTGTATGAAGTTATGTCCTTCCCTCTTCAGAATGATCACCTGCAGGCTGACAGTGCAATGGGTGCAGAACCTATTGCTATGATACTTCAAAAATATCAGATCCTCAGTCTGTAGCTTTCATTAAATGCTGGCAACATGTATTAAAAGAAGAGAAAAATCAATAAAAGTCATCTTGTGCACTTAGTTCAGTTCTAGAATTGGTGTTCTGTAACTTCGTATGGTTAATACAAATCAGTCTATAATTTAGAACAAAATTGCCTATTTTCTCATCTAAAGTTGGTTTCTGAGTTTTGAACAGAGTCAAACAACTGAAAATATGAAATGTCTCAGATATAGTTGGTGAAAACCTGACTGAAGAAGCAGCATCCAGTTATTGCAAAGTGTTTGTTGTCCATCAGTTCCTTTGGCCTTACGCTCCTTAAGATAACTTCAGCCATATGGATCACTTTCGTCACTAGAACAGAATTTGCTTACAAGCCAAGGAAAGGGAATTGTCCTTATAGTGGCATCAAGAGGTTTTAATATACATACATTTTTTTTTTCTTTCAACTGTCAGAGAAATAGTTCAAACTTTATTTTTCCTTGGGGATTAGGTGTTTGTTTCAGGCCTTTTAAAATGTGCTTTATGTACCTTACTTTTTGGTCGGTGTGCCTCAGTTGATTGTTCAGTAGTGTTGGGGTGTTTGTTTATATTTTCTTTAAATTTGTGTAGTGTAGCTATTGTTTGACTGTTGGATACTTCTAAAAGATGTAATCAGAATTAATATCTGCTGGGATAGAAGAGGGTTATCCAGGCTACAGAGAACTTCAGTTCCAAAGTGAGACAGGGAGGAAGTAAGAAAGGAAGCCAAAGAGAAGACATCTTGTTTCCCAGACAAATAAAGGCACTGTACAGAACTTTGTTGCCTTGACTGAACTGCTTTGAGTGAACAGGATCATGTGTGGCACAGTTAGCCAGTTCATCATGCCCAGAAAAGTTAGCTGATTGTTCCCCAGACCAACAATTTTACAACTGTCCTTAATTCCAGACAGACCACTGCTAATTAGACCATGCTGCCTCTTACGCTGCTGATTTTATTAAAAATATGGTCAGCAAAATACTGTATTATGTACTTGTCATTGTCTGCCATTACTTGTATATGCTGTCCTTTTCCCTGTGCTTCTATTGAAAACTGTTCAGTATTACTTTATTTTTATCCATAGGGTATTCTTTCCTAGAGAATAGAGATTTCTTACAGGCGAGAAAGCAAATCAGTTTGTTGGGGTTTTTTTACTGAATAATCTAATTTGACTTCTGCCTATACTCTTAACATGTCTAGAGCCAAAATGTTCTTCCATGTCCTTGAGGTGTTGTGGTTTTTTGTTTGTTTCTTTCTTTGGTTGGTTGGTTTGGGATTTTTTGTTTATTCAGGTTTTTTTAAAGTGGTAAGAAATTGCATTCATATGTAGTAGCAACCAACAATTTTGATTTGCAGCTAAAGCGTAATCTTCTTGTGATGCTTGTGTGCTACTCAGATACTCAATTTATGCAGGGGACAGGGATTGTACCAGTTTCACCAATTCCTTAGAATGGAAATGCGAAGATAGAAAAAGGTGAATATGGAGTTCTCTTCTGACCTTTGTATTTCATAATTGTCACCTGTAAGAATGCTTAAGACTTGGACTTCTGTGTTTCTTATACTTTGTGTTTATATATGCTTCCTAACGAAATAGAACAGTAATGATGGGCTTAAGGAGAAACTCTGAAACATGGTAGACATGTTTCACCCTTCATTTGTTCTTCTTAATTCATCTTGCCACACTTGATAATTATGGGAGAGATTAAAAGCTTGCTTGTTCTCAGCCAATCTCCCTTTCATACTTGATCCCTGCAGTGAAGTTGCACTGCTGAATTTGTGGTATCAAATTCATTTCCATAGCAGCACAGATTTTTGCTGTGGCATCACATAAATAAAATGATTTTGACTTCACTGTGGGGTTAAGCTGCTGTAAAGAAAGAGAAAAGAAAACCTCCTTATGGAGAAAAAACAACTGCAAAAGCAATGCATGTGATAGTTTGATCCAACAACTGCAAATCCTGTGAGAATTCTCCTTATTTTAAGTCAGTGGGGCTGCTCAGTAGGGATTTCTTTCATACTAAGAACTAAAGGGTAAATCCCACAGTGTGGTCAGTTTTGTGGTTTTTTTCCTCCTCCTGAAATACCATTTTCTCCAACGTTTAATTTAGCAGAAAAATTCGTCCTTAAAGCATGTCTATCAGGATTATTTCACAGGCAGATACAAGACTTGTGTGCTCTGATTGCATTCTTAGAAACTCAACATACAATATTTGGCAACATAAACATAAAGGAGTGCTAGATGTATGTGCATAAAATATAAGAGGAGTGGAATGCTTTCCTTTTCTGCCTGGTATCATTTAAAGGTTGTGATGACAGAGGGCGTGTTTGGATAAATCCAAACTACCACCAGGAAGAGAGGCAGGAAATGAAATCACTGTAATGAGAACTGTTGCCCACTGTTCTGCTAACTAATGAAAGACACTTTGATGATGGGAGCAATGGGCTAATGTTGGTCAGTAGGCATAGCTGGTAAACTCTGATAAAATGAAGACCAAAGTCAGTCAGTGACAGACAAATACCAATTGTAGTCTAAAGATTAGTGGGCTCAATTTTAAACTCATAATACTTAAAATCCTTCTACTGCTGTTTCTAAATGTGCTAGTTTAGCAGTGTATGCATATTTTTAAAGGAGGGGGAATAAATTTCTTCTAGTTGGACTTCCATTCAATGCAAAATCATTGTCATTATAACAGCTAAAGCTAGTCTAAAAATATATTTAATATGAAATCTAATTTTTAAAATAATTATTAGTTTTGAACCATGCTTTGGATTTTCATATTGAAGTGGGTTCTCAGGACAGGTGGACAGAAGAATAAGTGTTAAGGACAGATAAAAGGTGTAGAAATAAAATGGCCCTTTCCTCCCTCTTCATCCCCTCTCAAAAACTCCTATGTCTGTTTGGGACAAGAACGTACTGGACAGTGGAAATAGATGGTACAGGGATGGTGAAGATAGGACACCTAGAATTATGCAACAGTTTGAACCATTCTTCCATCTCTAATATTTTTGAGCTAAAAAAAATATTCCTGAATTAAAATGTAATCTTTAAACAAAAATATTCTACTGTTTTAATTTTGATAAATGTGAAATAAAAATAAACAAGATTCTTCTTTTGTGAAATGTAACCAAGAGCCAGGTTATAAAATGAGAAGCCATTACACCCAATGAAATGTCACGGCTGGCAACCACACCAGGTAATTAAAAAGAAAATGCTACAGATCTCCTTTATACAGAACTTGGCACCACATAGGTGGAAACCCATATGCAGGAGAAATGAACTCTTGTCTTTCTCTAGCTGACTCACTCTTTAGGAGTTTCCCTACAGCATTAGCTGGAATCTGACAGATGGTATGGAGAAGATCAAGGCCCTGAGCCCATGTCACACAGCAGACTTAATTAAAATTTCTTTTTTCTTATCCATTCTTTTCCCAGACTCTCAACGGGGTATTTAGTGTGTGTGAAAGGGTAAAATCGAAGCTATGCATAGGGAGGAAAGTACATGGAGAAGAAAAATGTTTTGTAATCTGTCTTTGCTGTGGAAGCACAACTGGAGATAAATGGTGTGTAATGTACAGAACTAAGTGGCTCCAACACTATGTCATGGTTCAGGAATGTGACTCCCTAATTCAGTGTCCCCATTAAGATTCTCCAAACCCCATGCCCCTTTCTTCCTCGGTGCCGTGATTTCCCCTCCCCTGAGAGAATTGGAGCCACAAAAGGTAAAGATCATGGGCTGAGATTAGAACAATTTACTGGAAATAGCAATGAGATAAGAAAAGTAACACTAACAGCAACAATGCTAATGACAGAGGGTACAAGAAAGGAAATGATTCAGTAGGAAAAAACCCCCAACCTATAATAGACAATAGCAGACGGCTCCCACCACTTTCCGTCTGAAAATGGGGAATTAGCCTGGATTTCCAAAGGAACAAACCCCTCCCATTATACAATTATGATGTAAGCCAGAAAGATGGAATTCTAGAATGGAGAAAGGTTATGAAAGATGTGAGTATTGCCATTTAGGAGTCACAGGGCCAGTCAAACAGTAGATGATGTTAATGGTTCAGAATTAGGTGCCTAGGAGGGAGTGTACTTCTGATTTATAAATCATTAGGTTTGTTTAATCTGTTCATCGCGCAATTGGATTGTTTTATTTTTTCATTATAGAATTGTGCCTGTATTTGTGTAATGTTTTGCTAGCATGGGGAGAAGCCATAGGAATGCAAAATAGTGATGAGTGAGCACAGAAGGTTAGACATCATTCACAGAAGGAAATATACTAGCAGACAGAGAAGCAATGATGCGATGGGAAAAGAAAACCAAAACAATTTTGTGTTTATCTAAAATGGATTTCTGTGAATAGACCTAGTTTTGACTGGTTTTCAGGACCCAGTTACAGAAATACATTAATGATTCTCAAGCCCCGTGGTATAATTGCAAGTTCCATTCTTGATATTTTTTCAAGTGTCATTATTTCTAAAATCAGGTTAATCACCTTCATGGAGATACTTCTGTACAGACCAAGTATGTGTAGAGTGTTCTTGTCACTCATAGCAGTATATTTTCAGCTATATATGTTTTTATTCAGCTGTTAGGCAGATGCCAATTTCTCTCTTTTTTATATATATACATCCTGAGTAGAGAAGAAGTGTTAGGTGGATTGTTCAGACTCAGTCTGAAGGTCTTTCAAGAATTTTTGTGTTCTAACTTTATTTTTTATAAGTTTCTGTTTGCTTCATAGCTGGGATTACATAAATAGTGATCGTCTGTGTACCTACTTACACTGTTAGAAACAGCATGGTGTTTTGATTTACTGATTAGTAATGATCTGGTTTGCTTTTTTTGTCCTTAGTGTTTTCTTTCTTTTCAATGACAAAGTACCCATGGGTATGTTTAACTTATTTAGTCTACCATCTGCTCAAAGAAGTTGAAAAAGTAAGCACTGTCTGAGTGTGCTCTTATTGCAGAAACAATTTTTCTTTCTAAAAGTATGTCTTAGTAGAAATTAAAATGCTTGAGCAAGAAGCTAATAAAATTTCACATCTCCAGAACTGCAGACCGCAGATTTTAATCAGTATTTAATCCATAAAGAATCGAATCTCACATTCACAAATTAGGGGGATTCCCTGAGGAGTCATTTGGTTAATGCTAGTATTGCATTATAAAACAGCCTGAACAGGGATATAGCAAATATTTTGTCAACTTCTGAAAGTAAAAAGATACAAGGTTCACTCAGATGGAGTATGGGTTATGTTTCGGTTTTGCAATTGTTTATTATAGAGCAACCTCAGAGTAATAAGCTAATCATTTCTGTAAGATGTAATTGTATCTATTCAGATTTCCGTGCAGGGATGGCTCAGTCATTTAAAAATTTATGTTCAGTGAGGACATACAGTTGAGGTACAAAGGAGAATTTAGACTCGAAGGATATGTGTTTGAATGGGCTGTGGTGGCCCTTTTGCAGGGACTTTCCAGCTCTGACTTAATAAAAAAGAAAACCAGATTTAAAAGAATCGTGAGTCTTGGATAAGAAAATATGGCTGTCTGTTTAAAGACATAAAAATAAGCACTACAGAGTTTTTACTTGCCTGTTAGCAAGAAAAGAAAATAAATACATAAAGTAAATAAAGTAAAAAAAAAAATTAAAAATTCCTAAAATGAGATCCAGTGCTGATTCCCATAATGCTTCCTAATGATGCTCATTACAATCCTAACTACATTTTAATGCTGAATTCTAATGCCTCCATTCATCATTGTAATGAAATACAAATACTGACAATTGACAAACTTAAGGAGATTCACAGGACTCAAAACTGTGCTCATAGTTATCAGAACAGACAAAGCTATGCTGGTTGCAGTTAAAGAATAACTCTGTGAAAAAAAAATGGAAACAAAACAAAAATCCAAATACAGATGGAAGAAAAAAATCAGTGTGTCATTCACTAAACACAACTAAACAGTCTGTATCTGGTGGATACAGACTTTTTAGAGATAGGTTTCTTCTCAAGTTTTGGCTCATAAAGACTTTCTTTGCAAGAAAATACTAAATATAGAAAAAGCAGAGAATAGTTGAGAAGGGCAAAACGTTCTGAGTGATTTTGATAAATTAGTCTAAAATGATAACGGTTACCAGCAGTTATGTACATTATAATCTTTCACGTTTATATATTCAGTCTAAACATTTGAAAATGATTAATATGCCCACTGAGTTAGCTCCTCAAAATTATCAATTGTCAGTGCACTCCTACCTCTTATGATGCATAGTACACCTATAAAGTTAATGCTGTAAACTGATCTTAAAGATTAAAAATAAATTGGTTCCAATGTTTGAAATGCAAACATCCCAAATGCTTTATTTAATCATGTTATGCTTTCCCACATTTTCTCATTCTTGCATATAATAAAACCTCAACAAATGTGAAGATCTATGATAATAAGCAATGCTAGATCTCAGTAAGTTATATGTGCATAGGAAATATTATCTGGACATTTGGCAAAGCTGAATTTTGTTACACGTGATTCTAATTCTCAGTTGCCCAGTATAATACAACCCTAAAGTTGGAAGTAGAGGATTAAGGCTTTTTATAAAGCTGCTACTACAGTGGATTTTCCATTAGATGCTTTAGTTAGTGTATTTCATATAATGAGACTGTCTTTGAGTATCACTGAAACTGTAGGACTGTTTTTTTGACTGTTAGGATCTGGCTGTACTGAGCTAACCCTGTTTGTGGTGGTGAGAAGGAAGAAACAGAGAGTTTCTTTCCAGAAAATTGTATTGTGTCTCTCTTCTTCCTTGTAAAACTCTTTTGATTGTTCTCTTTGTTATTCATGCTTTAGATTGTTACATTTATTGTATCAGAAACAAATTTTCCTTCCTCTATTCCCTGTTTCAGTATTTTCTCATTTTATTTTCTCCCTTTCTCTCTTCACTTTTTTTTTTTACTCTGCTTTTTCTCTCCACTTTCTTTTTGCTTCTTTACATTGCCCACCTAGCTATCCTTCCTGCACTTTGGCTTCTTTTAAAGAATGCGTTCAGGTCCAAGTTGCCATGATACAAAAATGCAAAAATGTCCTCAAAGAGGATACTTTCACAGTTCTTTCTGAGGGACTGATGGGGAGAAAGATGAGGCTGTATACCATAGCTAAGCCTTTTAGAAATAGGTAAAGACAGTGCATATATACACATATGATGGATTTTATATAACATATGCAAGCTATTATCTTGGAAGAATTTCTTAAGATAGAAAATAAATTATGATTGTAAAACATTTAGGTTTAGTCTTCTATCAAAATTATTTCATCAGAAGATTAAATTTAAAGCTCACTTCTCTGCTGAGTATTTGCACTTTTCCTTTATTTGCAATGCTTTCTCTTTTAAAGTCAGTTATTTTTTTCCCATTTGATGCTACTCTGCACTTCAAATTTTACTCTTCTAGCAGAAATATAGTTACCATTACTTTTAACCAAAGATTGTTGTTTAGTGGCTGTGGGTCTGTCTTGACTCAAAAAAGCCCCTCAAAAAGTAGTAATGTAGTAAATGAAGACTGACTAAGGTTAAGAAAGTGAAAAAGAAATACATTTCCTTTTCTCTCTGACACATAGTTGTGGGCAATCATAAAGAAATGTTGGAAAGCTGGATAGAAATATTGCTGTAATACAGATTTAGAACTTTTAGCGTTGTTACCTACCGTTTTTTTTGTCCAAAAAGGGAGATCCTGGATGATAAAAGAAAACAAAACACAAGTTGAAATTGAATAAATCCTCCTACCCCACTTCAAACATGGCACATGCAGAGAACTGTGTTGCCTTTTCTGTTCTAACTTTTATCATATTTATCTCCTTTGAAAGTAACTGCTGAAAAATTCTACCTATATGGGTATATGCTCATATCTACTTAATTTATCTTTCTCCACTTCAATTACTTGCAAAACCTGGATTTGAAAGTGCCATCATAATCCATTTATCAAAACACAGTCAAATTATATAATTGAACTTCAAATGAGTGTGTTGGATGTTGATTGCATGCTCTTGCCCTATAGCAATGTTCTACAGACTGGTGAAATTTTTTCCCTGTGAGTAGAAAGCAACTATAACTTTTGGGTTTTGGTACTGGTAGCAACTCTTGACAAAAGGTATACATCAGAATTATACTTACATTAGGGTTAACTGAAAATACTCTTTGCTAATTACTGTTTCTTTTGTAAAAAATTCACATAACCAGAATATTTTCATCATTAACAAACATAGGACAGAGATCTAATTAGACTTACAGTCTTTGGAAACATTGAAGTGGGAAAATTTTGGCTTTTTTGCTGCTTATCCAAATGTTCAGAAATTGATAGAACTGGCTCAGTTTTCTTCCCAGCCAAGGTTTGATATACCCACTAATGTTATGTTACTTTAACAGAGTTCATGAATGACACACTATGGCTTTGTATGAATCCTGGCATTCTTGGATATTTTGCCTGTGATCAGAAAATCATTAATATTAAAAAAAAAAACAAAAAAACAAACTGGTGATGGCATGATAGGAAAAGCCAGAACTGAATGGCTCATGAAAGCTGGCTACTCGCTTCTAGAGGTAGATCAGTTGTAACTGCAGCAGTACTACCTGTAAGGGGGATGGAGATGGAAGTTTTTTCCCATGGTACTATCAGTGTATCAGCTTTTATGTACAATAAAATAGTCCCTTGAAATCTAAATGTGAGTACAATTAAAATCAGACACAAAAGGATTGCACACAAACCATGCACACACCTGTATGGAAGACTACTGAGGTTTGCTGGTGCTGAAGAAATGTAAAGGAACATGATTCTAACAGAATAATTATTTCTAGGTCTCGCGATTAAAATGAAACTTTGTACAGCAAACCAGTCTTGTATACGGTCTTTGATTTCATGTAAATACATGTCTACATACTTAAAAATGAACTCCTAATAATGAAACAACTTCTAGATTCATCTTGATCCTTTCTGTGTGCTCTTACTTGGAGTCAGAGTGATTGATACTCAAGTTATTTCCTGAAATGTAAATGATTAAGGTAATCCCATTAGGAAAGATATGAAACTGTAAATTTCTTATGAAGTAAAAATTACAGTGCAGTCTGTCTGCAGAGACATTTCACACACTTGCCAAGAAATAAAAAGAAAATAGATAAGCTGGAATATACATCATGTGGTCTACAGGCCTGTACTTGCTCAAGTGACACTTGTTGCAGGTGACTGAAAGCCCGTGTTTCATATTTGCTGTAGTTTCTAGATTATCTTTGTCTGAATTGCTCCCAAACCTTGAGGAATTTGGAGAGTGTTTTTTCTGCACGTTGCATTGGATTTGAGTCCAGGTCTCACCCAGAAGTCTGATCAGCATGATGACTGCTCATTTTTTCTTTGATTTCCTTTCTGTAAAAAAGTTCTTTGTACTTGGTACTTTGTACCAGAATTCCTTATCCCCTTAAGGCTGTTGTTTACCAGTGGGTATTGAGCTCCACAGAATTACAGCTGGAACATAATATTTCACTTCTAGCTTTTATGCTTTCCTTTCACGTCTTGTCTTCAATGGGAGCCAAGATTATATCCTCTTTATAAAGGTTATCTTCTTAAGACATGATTACAGAAATCCATTGTGCTGTTCTCTGATCCAGAACCAGATTTTGTAATTATGTAACTGCCCTTTAAATAGATAAATTTGTGCATTAGAAGGCAATCCTTTCAGTGGGAGAGAAGCAAAACAATCGGAAGGCATAGTACTCATCATCTGATGCAAAGTGGAAGGGAGAAGGATGAAGACAAGTACTGAAGGGGAGAAAAATGTTAAGAGGAGCTAGGTATCATTTGGTAGCTTACTGCAAGTTGAATGCTGTTTCCTATCTCTGTGGGAAACAGAGAAAGATACCCAGAACAAATCACTCATATTTGCCAAATGGTGATCAGACTTGATGGCATTTTAAATTGGTGCATAGGGAAGCATCAGCACCTTGCCCTCCATACCTTTCCTTTGCGTTTTGCCAGAGGAAAGTATGTGTGATTTGGAGAGCCATGGGATCTAGTTGAGACAGGCCATGACATAATGTTCTGCAGAAGAGATAAGAATAGCACTTTCCAGTGGAGTGCCAAAGGCACACTCATGCATTAAGGTAACAGTGTTGATTTTCATTGATTTCCGAGGAAAACTTTCTGGGAAAGAATTGAAACACAAAGGAAGAGACCCTACTGTGGTGGGGAATGTTGAGTCTAGCGCAAAAAACTAGCCAGTTGATTACTGTGAGCTTTTTCTTTTTCTCCCTGAACAGATTCTGCTTGTAGTTTTAATTTTCAGTTAGCAAATTTATATTGTGGTAGAGAGACATTGTTTAGGTTTAGGATGTATCTATCCCTTGCTTACCCTGATTACTTTATATGTTTTAGGGAAATCTGTGATGTGAGGCCTGATTCAATGCTCAAGATATGCCCTGTGACAGAACTGTCTCTAATTTGTTGCAGCTTTACAGTTCATTCTCGCTGAATTAGCTGGCCTTTGTTGTTTGTTGTTCATTTGTTTGTCTTTCTCTTTCTTAAAAGGTAAAGCTTGCTGAAATAAAAATGCTAGTCAGCTGAACTTTGGGGATGCAGTACTTAAAGTAGAATGGGATTTAGCCATGTAGCTGTGTTTATTTGTTATATCTATTTGTTTATTTACTAAGTGCAAGCTTTTCTATTCATTTGACGTCAACCAATCCAATGAAGATAGATCAGAGTTCCCTCGTTTTTTTCTTGAACCTGCTTTTAAGCACTAAAGGATGGCCCTTAAGTCCAACATTCTGTTACCCTACATGAACACATTTTGCATTCTCACAAACCAATACATTAAACCCAACTTTGGAAAAAACTCAAGTTTTTTTTTCTTGTCTTCACGATTCCTACTGGATGTAATTTTCTGAACCTGTGTTATCAGATGGTTAATAATAATTTTATAGCTTTTAAAATAGAGATTATAATCTAGGCATTATTAAGTTTGTTCTTTACTAACAGTGTTTTCTCCTATCTATGTTTTCTTTCTGTTTATGGTATTTGCTCATCTAAAACAAGCATGGACAACAGTCACAGTTTTTCATTCTTCTAAGAAGGCTGAACAAATAAAGCTCACACTTCAACTGTCTTCATGGCTTTTATCAGCAATAAACCAGTTCTCTCTAGGAGACTTAACTAAAGCAAATTTCAATCAGAGTATGGTCCATATATAGAGCTCAGAATCAAGCCTAATTTGTCCTAAAGCCTGCAGCAGCAGAGCACCATCAATAAATTACTTTAAGAGGTGTTCAAAGCACAGTTTACACCAAAGTTCCTTTGTCTGATATATTTTGCAATGCATAGATTAAAATTTTAAAAACGGCAAAAACCCCCACAAACAAACAAATTGCAACAAGATGTTAAATGAAACCTGAAGACATTAAGACTTGAAAATTAACAACTTTTCTGAAATACTAGATACATTTTTCCCTTCTAAGGAGAGCAGCTTAGTAAAACTGAGCATTCAGAAAAGCCTAACAGTTGGCAAAGATTCTTTATTACCTGAGTTGGCTCACCAAGGTGCATTCTCTTTGTTCATCAAAATTAACAATACACTGCAGTGGTCAGTGGCAATTTGCCTACAGGGTTTGCATTGTTGAGACCTTCTCTCTCCTCTTAGTTTCATATTTTCAAAGTTCAGTTAGAAGAAGCAAATACATGATTTGTATAAAAAACATCACTCTGGTGTTTTATCAGTTGCATTTGTGCTCCAGATTTTTGCTATTAAGATGTTTGGTACTTGGATTAATCAGCCTGCCAATGCCAACAGCATTTCTTAAAAATTCTTAAAAAAAAATCTATTTTTGTTGATGACAGGTTGATATTTTTTTGGTGATGTTTTCTGGTCTAGTTACTGATATGGTTCTTAAGGCAAATCTTGATAGCCTGTTGAGTTGGTTCCTATTTGGCACATTTTGAATTTAATTCCCATCTTAGATACTGATGATCAAAAAATTGGTCAAAGTTGCTGTTCCAGATGTTAAAAATGTCTTGACGCAATGAAGATAAGAGTAGTGAACTTGCTGTGCTGAGTTACATGCTTCAGTATTTTCTCTCTTGGGAAGCAAACCTCCTTAGATGAATAGTAGAGTTTATTTTAGCAGAAGAGCAAGCAACTCAGTTTGCACATATATATGTCATTTATTTCTGAAGGATACTCACACAAATGCTGTACATATAGCCCTTGATACAACTTTAAAAGCAAGTATCCTTAAATACTATGTTTTCTTTTTCACTGCTTTACCTATCTGCAGAATGCAATATTTAACAGAGTATTTATATTGTTTGGGTCTTGCTCTATAAATGTGCTCTATGAAATTCAGAATAAGGCTGAAAGAACTTTGCCAGAATTGATCAAATGTGGTTGAAATGAATTTTTGGCAGGTCTGAAAGAAGGTGCTTACTTGGATTATTTTTATGTTGTTTTACCCTGCCCTAGAGCTAACTGCTTGAGCTGTGAAAGTGACTGAAAGTTGTGACCACTTTTAGCCTCTTCTGCAGCAAGGAGAAGGAAAATATGTATTCCGTTAATGGTTAATACTCAGGTTATGTTTATTTAAAGGTGCCAAACACTTAAGAGAAATACTGTGCTTATTTATTGTGTTAGCTTTGTCTCAGTGAGGCTCTTGGCTTCTTAGTTGATTTCTAACACTTCTCTGTTTTCTTACTTGTTGGTGAATTTCAGGAAAAGAAATGCTCTCTCAGTTAGGGGTTAATAGAACTTCCTACCAGCTGCAGTTGTCTTCTAAATTTCTCTGCTAGAAATATCAAGATAGTTTGTCCTGGTTTAAAGATACGGGTATACATGAGAGAATGTCACCCTTACTTAGGAATTAAGAGTTAGAAATATAAGGGTTAAAATTAGCAACATTTATGAAAATTGAAATTGAATTTTTGTTTTTTTAGGAGACTGGATTTTTTGTTCTGTGTCCTACTGCTTCTGTTACAGAAGTTCATAATTACCTGTATAGACTCAGTACCTTTTTCTGTCACGTCATCACATACTCTGTTGACATACTGTAAAGACCTCTCTATGCATCTATTTTTGACAAATTATCAGTACTCAGATCAATCTGTTTAAATAGTTTGTTATGTCCTACAGGGGTCTTTGTGTTCCCTCTTTCTGCAGAAAAGTAACTCTGTGTATAAAAATTATAACAGACCTGTTCTTCCAAGGCATCTTTTAAGCCATAGCTTAGCTATGCTACGGAAAATATTTTTCAAACTGTGGATTGTGTTGAACACCGACTTTAAAAGGCTGTGCTGGGGTCAGGTGCTAAAGCAGATCCATTTGGTCCATGAGTTCAGAAAAGTTAATTGACAAATGTTCGGTCAATATTTAAACAACTAGTTGTTGATACTTGATTTGGTTTAAGTTCTTATTTTGCAAGTTTATTTGTGACATACTGATGGATTCCTTTGGATTTCCACACAGAAATGTTCATGCACATCCTGATTTTGCTTTGTGGCAAAGTGTTCAAAGCAAGAATTAGAAAAGGTAGGTAAGAAATGAGAATTCAAAAAGTATTTCTGAGTCAGTTTATGCTTTCTTTCTTGAAACTCTTCACTAATTTCTTCTACAGACATTATTTATTTGTTTTTAGTGTTGCTGTTTCTTCCTTGTTAAGGCTGTCAATTATAGAGAGTGAATAAACATTTGCACTTTCCTAAATCTGAAGTTATCATAAGTAAACATTATTTTGCTACATGTTTTGGGGGTTTTTGGTTATATACATAATTGCTATAACCTCGATGAAGAAATTTGCCTTCAAATAAACAAAATGCATCCTTATATATATAACTATAGATATAGTTCTTTAATACAATCTTATCCTGTTATTAGTGAATGTACATGGTAGATTTTTCTAAGCCTTGCTTCAAATCATTGCCACTGACAATTAGAGTGCATACTTACATTGCATGATATAATCTTTTTGGACCTTTACCTCTCTTCGTTCTCTCCCATCTCAAAAAGTTAGCAGCATCCTTTTATTTCTGTATGTTACACATTTTTCACCATATAGACAGAAAATGGGGGGTGGGGGGGGCAAGCTGCTTAATATTTTTTAGCTACTTCAATTTGTTCCACCGCTCATAACATTTATGTTTATGACTTTTCTGGATGGCAGATGGGTTTATATGTGAGTATTTCTTAAGAGAATCTCCATGTTTTAAACCTTAAAAAATCCATTTAATATTTTCAAGTTCAATTTCTAAGTCAACTCAATACTTGTTAAAGCAGTTCAATTTTGAAATAGGTTCAAAATTCAAACCTCTGCACATTGGTTCCACTTCAGCGTGCCAAAGAGACCTAATCCTCACAAAAATGCTATTTGATCCCAGGAAGAAAGAAAGATAATGGATTGACCCTCTACATGAAACCATAAAACAGAATTCTGGGTTGCTGCCATTCAAATGAATAGAAACCGGCAGCAATTCTAACACCTTCCCGTTTCAATTTGATTGCATCTGCAGGCATCATGCTGGAATGGTAAACATTTTAATGGTCAGACTCTGTCCACTTATTCCATTACTATTTCCCTATTATCTCCTATTTTTTGTGCGAAACGGGAATGAAAAGGTGTCAGATTGTTGCAAATGAAATGAATGGAGATGCCATTTGCATTCATTTCAGTTGAAGCAAATCCCCTTCTTTCCAATTTCTTTGTTGTCCTTCAGAGAGATCTCTTACAGCTTCTGAAAATCCTTGAGCCAGGCACTATATTTAGATAATGCTGCTGAAACCCCGTGCATCAGTCTGTTACCAATGTGATAATGCTAAACCTGTCTCTATAAAGAGTCCATCATTTCTTTTTAAATCTAATTGATTCAGATTAATAGAAAGATTTCAGCCACACATTCTCTGAAAAGCTTATTTTTTTTTAAAAATAAGGATGACTCTCTAAAGAATCCAGAGCACAGAAAACCCATATAAAAGCTGATCAGCTTATATACTTGTACCTTTTTCTTTAAAATAAGCTTAGCTGAGACACTGTCGTGTGTTGTCCCTATTAAAGATGAACTTAAATATTTCCATTTCTTTGGCTAAGACACAAATTATGAGTGTCAAGTCATATTTAAATGCTAAGCATGCAGTACATAGCATTCTGAATGTACTCTTTCTCAGTGCTGAATGGGTTTTGAAACCTTCCCCTTACTGGGCTATCTGTCTCACATACTTGAACTTTGCTTTCTTTTTGCTCCCATGTGCCTCTGAGGTTTGAGCAAGTGAGCAGTTTCTTTAAAACCACACTCATCTGTTAAGAAAACAAGAGTGTTTGGAGTGAACTGTTATGCCTGAGAATTTCTTGTCTGGAGATGCTTGCTTGGCTGCTATGAAAGGTGATCCCAGCCATGGCTGATCTTCAGGCCTAAAGGTGAAGGAGAAATAACCAAGAAGTGTTTGCAGGGAGGGCTTTATAGCATTGACTGCATAATCTCAAGAGCCAGTAAGGTACACTGAGGAATTAGATTTTGCACGTAGAGTCAGCACTTTCAAGGTCAGATGGTTATTGGGGAAAAGAAGTATGTTTTTCAGCTCAGTACTGTTCATTGCCCCAAACAGGTAGCACCTGAAATACCTTGTTGCCAGAGGATATAAAAGGAAGCGAGCAAGTGGAGATGTGTAGTCTGTAGTCCTGATTCCATAACCATGCCTATACCCTGCTCTGCAACAGTGATTCACTGTAAAAAAGAAGATGCTGCTAATTGTAACATGCAAAGAGTAACTGAGGATGAATTCTGCTGTTTTTACTTTCTTCCTATGCTCCTGTGGAGATGGTGAGACTTAATAGTAATTTCTTCTGTACCACACATAAGAACACACACAAAAAAATTACTAATCAAAAAAAGTTCAGCAGAAGCATAAAATTAATTAAATTCTGATAAAAACAGCAATCCCAGAAGATGACATCTGAATTGCCACAGGCCAGTAGTTCATACATTATCATGTTAATATGTTTTGAACAATAAAAGTTTTTGTAGTTTTCAGACAGACAAGGTTTAAAAATGTTTCCAGATAGCTTTATGAGACAGTAGGCTGTGTCCCTCTTCAAATACATCTTTGTTTCTCCACCTGTGATTTCAGAAGCACTACCACCACCTGACCTGAGGGGCTGAGGCAGTCTTCTCTGATTTCACAAAGAGACCAGCAATCTCGTAGAGCAAGGATTAGGCAGGAAAAGAGATAAATTATAAAGAGGAATGTTTTTCAAAATACTCTAGATGATGCTCTTAGTTCATATGGTTTGAGTAGCCCTGCAAGGAGCAGGGAGTTGGACTCAATGTTCTGTATGGGTTACTTGCAAATTGAGATATTCTGTGGTTCTATGACTCTGTTCTCTTTCTTGCCCAGCTTTCCTAGACTGGCTGTGCGTTGGGCATCCCCTGGCTCGCCCTGCATCCCAGTTTAAGCTCCCATTCATGTGCATGGGCACTGCAGGAAGGAGGGATGGTCCCTGCCATGGACCTGTACTGGTATAGGTACAGGGGAGGCACATGGGCCCAAGAGCTGGAAAAAGCTATAGGTTCAAGCTATAGGTGCAACTACTCCATCATGAATTTTGACAGTGTGTGTAATGCACTGACTCAGGATCAAATTAGTATTCTCTTATGATGTGCTTTCATACATAAACAGAGACAGATATTGTACCTATGTGTTCATAATTATATGTACAGCTTATTTTTTGTACACAAAACTCAGAATATAACAGATTTTATGGTGTTCTAGAGACATACATTTCATACCTTGACACAATTCCTGAATGGGTGATAGAAATGAAGGCACAGATCCATGCAAAGGTTCTTTATAAACCATATTCCAACCCAGTGATAAGCTCTCCACATTTCCTTGTGGTATATATGTTAAATTTTCTGCAAAAGAGAAGCTTTAAAAAAAATCACCTATCAGCCCAAGAAGCAGCATTTATTGTTTCACAAGCATGGAAAAGTCCCAATTCACAGCAAATATCATACCATTTGGAAACTAACCATAGTTTCAAGCCAGACTATTCCATCTGAATATCCTCCAAGGCTGTTATAATTCTGATATGAACTTGGATCAAATGTTGTGGCTGGCTGGTATGAAATTAAATACAAAGATGGATCCAAGCACTCCTAGCTTTGCCAGAGTATCCAGATTTGGGTTGAAATAACGAGTTCACTCTTTATTCTTAAGTTGACCTTTTTTCTTAACCAAAACTGCCTTTCTCACATGTGATAAGATTAAAAGAGTGTGGTAGAAAAGAATTTTCCAACCACATTCCTTAAAATGTCCTATGAGCCTGTGTTTGCCACATTTAGTTTACATTAACAGCTTGTTGCAATTTCATGCAATTAGAGCCACACTTCTAATCAATCAACTTGCAGAAGGATAACCATTTTTATGTCACTGCGCACTCACTTTGGTTACTAAAGGTAGTTATTTATTAACTTAAAACTGCAATTACTACTCACAAAGTAAAATATATGGGATTTCTCCTCTTCAGCCTTTACAGGCGCAACATACTGTGAGTGGTGTTGGTGGTATGGGAAAAAGCCTGAATGGCCTAAAAATTTTGCCTTCAAAGAAGTTTGTGTGTATGTACCATGTGGATGGTGAAAAATTGTTTTCTCCTTGTTCCCTAGTGATTGCAGGGGATTTGCTGTCTACCCAGATCATATATTCAAGTGCTGATAAATTAAATCTCCACCAGATTTCTGTGATGTTTATGGAGATTTTTCTATGCTCCTTTTCCTGTTATTTCCCAAGTTTCTTTGGCCCTTTCTTCAACGAGAAGTAGTCACTACCCATGCTAGGTAAGTTAAATATCTGTGGAGGAATCCTCAAGCTGGTTCACATCTAAACATCCTTATGCTGAAGGTTTATAAATAATCTTCAATCCATCTAAAGTCCCCCCTAATTTTTTTTTCTAATTACTTTTGATGAGCCAAGGTGGCACAGTTGTTGTGCTGATCATAGGGTAGGGAAATTACTGTCACAAGATGTGGTGAGGGTATTGATCCCAGTGGAGGAGCAGAAAAATTCAGAGTTTTACGTTCATCATAGGTGTTAAAATACAACTGTTTGAATGCAATGTCTGGTTCTATAAGTCATTGTGGTCTTTTCAGCTATGCAAAATAAAAAGTTATGACAAAGCACCCTGTAAACATCAACAAATTTTCCCCATTATCTTCCTTCGTCCTTCTTAAATCCATAGAAAGGAAAGTAAATCCTGTGTTTTCAGCCTGTCGTCCTAATAGTGTTTTGTTATTTCCTTGTGCTTCATCTGCATCTATGTCTTTTATTTTGCTTAAATTGTAAAAGTTTTTACTGTTAAAGGCACTTTTATGTTTCCTGCTTTTGCAGAGCATAAGTGGTGTCTAAACCTCCAGTATATTGCCATGATAACAGTAATTAAACAGCAGCAGCACTGAATTGCCTAATACAGAAAAGAATGTGTATGTCAACTATTGAATGGGAAGGTCAGAACATAGTGTTTCTGTTGTATAATGCTCCTGACAGAAGCTCAGCATCCAGCGTGGTTTTGTTTGTGTTTTACAAGACGCAAGGGATGCAACTTTTTATAGCTTTCTTTATATGTTGCTTTAGAGGCTCTGTCAGGAGTGAAGATGGAGGTTGCAGAAGGAGCAGGACCAGCTGTGTTCACACTGGTAGCTTCAGAAGTAGCACAGAGACATTTTTCCTGGGTGTCTAGAGGCTGTTGTGTGCATATTGTTGCAATCTGTAAAGTTAAAGTTGCAACTGTTAAAAGTTGCTCCAGTAAGAACAATTAAAAGGAAAGAATCAGCAGGGATTGGTTTTAAACCCTCTAATTTCTTATTCAGGAATTCTGAATTTCCCCATCTACAGAGTTTCTTATGGTAGTCTGTTAATTTGTAATTTAAACTATCAGCAAAAATGTAACAAGTTTTTTCCTCCTATACACATAATGCATACACAGCCTTCTCTAGGAAACAAGGACTGCAGGGGATGTGTACGTTTTTTTCCTCTGTTTGTTGCATAATGTAGAAAATCCTGGTAATCTAAAACCTAAAGCACTTTTGTGAACTGCCCTTCCTGGAGAGAAAGACTTCATGTGTTTCAGCAATAGGCAGAAAATAAGTTTATAAAGTAAGGTACAATCATAATTTCAGAGCAAATCCTGACAAAGGTCCTGAATAGAGCATTCTGTGTTCTCCAGCAAGTGCCATTTTCCTTCCTATCTTGTTTGCACTTACAGTTGCTTTCCATGTACATGACAATAGGGCCTGCAGTTGAAAGCAAACGCCAAGACAGGCATGACCGGTAACACTTCGCTGCTTTCCCGATTCTTTAATAAAGCTGGAAAATCAATTCAATTTCTAGCTTTTCTCAGAGAAGTGTTGCCCAACAAGATGGAGAATGATGAATGCTGATCTCTTAAAACCACTAAAGTATAAAGCGTTACAAAAGGTTTTTTTTAATACAACAGTGTGATAAAGCAGGCTTCTGTTGATGCATCACAGTGATGTGGCTGTCCTAATGCTTATCTAAAACATTGAAAAATGAAGTCATTAGTAAAAATAAAATGCAAATATTACTGAATGCTGGAGTATTTTTCTTCCCATGTTTCAGGTTAGATTTTCAACTCCCTGTGTGACGTTTACATGCACCTAGATGAAAATAAGATGCATAAATGTAGTTTTTCCCTCTACCTCAGTAAAAATTAGTGAACCAAGAGCTGAAATGCCAGCTGCTATTAAACCAAAGCTGCCTTAGAGGATAAAAGAGAAACCAGGACAGATGAGTATCATATGTAAAGTATGAAAAGAACATTGTAGTTAAAATCCAGACTACTCGCTGCCTTTGAACACCTAGGGATGAAGCAAGGATACAAAAAAGGAGAAAACTTGCTGTCCCATTGTCAGCCTAAGACTAATACCACAGTATGTCACAAATGCTGAAGTTAGGCTGCTAAGATGCAGAGGACTAATTCAGCGTGTTATTCCCAGGTCACAAGCCTGTATTCAAATCCTACTTACAGCCTCTGTCTGTTCTTGGCACTGTCTGGTTATTTCAGGATTACTCCTGGGATGTAGCTTCTGTTCTGGTTTTACAGGCAGTAAACTATTCCACTGTCCTGGTAGAAGAGGATGGGGAAAATGAGCTGTGGACTTGCTCTATGGAGTTTTCCTCCTCAAATGAATCATGTTACTGTTAAGTGTCCTCTGAGCAGGGGCTATAGACAGGGCAGTTTGTCACTGCCTGGAGATACATGTACCTACAATTGATCAATATAGTTTCTTCCTAAGAATATTTTTAGGTTATTTCTTTTCTTAGTATTAGTCTGGTTAGATCTTAATGTAGTCTAATCTCAGGCTATAGAAATGCATCTATGCCTCCAACTTGCATGTAGCCTTCAGGCATTACAAGCTTCCAGCCAGAACAAAGCTCTGAAGGGTAGTTGTCATCAGTGGAGATATTATGTGCCAATTGGAAGTAGTTAATTTGTCTTTGCTTTCCATGCCACCTTCTCATATGATGTCAGATTTTAAGATGAAGTTTTGGTCTTTTATCCACAGGTTAGCTTTTGGTGTTTGGGTTATCAAAAAGTAGTTTATCAAAAGCTTAAAGAGAATGCTCCACCACTTCATTGCCAAGCCAATTTGAAGCCATTGCCAACCTTTCTTTTGAAGGTGTATTTGATCTGTTTAAGTCTTAATAATAGTCTGGGTACACAGAGGAGGTGTATACCTTTGATGTGATGGAGCTAAATAGTAAGTTGAAGACTAGGGTGGGAAGGTGTACTAAAAATAGAGCCAAAAAAATAAGTCCAAAACAGACTACTGAAAAAACAGGCTTCACTGTACATGGTTCTTTGTTCTGAAATAGGAAAAGATAAAAAGTAAGATAGGTGGAAATCACATTAATATATGTTGTTGAGGTAGATGCTCAGGTAACAATATTCATAATTATGATATTCATAAAAACAAGTCAGCACATCTGAAAAATAGAAAATATTGCATAAGATCTTTGTTGTGAGGTTTTTGGTTTGGGGGAAAAGTCTGTACTAGACAGACTAATGTCAGAGACATTAGGATTTTAGTTTAGTTAATTTAGATTTGTTTTTTAGTCATAAAATTCATACAGTTCCTATCACAGTGAGTGGTTCTGAATAATATCTTGGTTAGAGAGGCCCCAGGGGATTGTTGCCCAATACAGGATGTCAGTGCAGCATGAGTGTGACTACCTGTATCACTCAGTACATTTGTATAGTGTAGTGGGATGGGTTTAGCATTGCCAGCTTTGCAGGCACAAAACCAGAGTCTGAGATGCTGGTGGGTTCATGAATACCCCTAATTATGTTGAAGACTTGGGTGGGAATTGCAAATGGATCATCGGATAATAGTTGCTGTGGTTTAACTGCACCAGGCAGCCAAGACCCAGGCAGCTGCTTGCTCAGTCCCCCACAGATAGGAACGGGGAGAGAATCAGGAGGATAAAAGCCAGATCACTCATGGGCTGAGACAAAGTGAGTTTAATAGGCAAAGCAAAACAAGGAATAAATTTACTGCTTCCCACTGGCAGGCAGTTGTTCTGCCATCCCCAGGAGAGCAGGGCCCCATCACACGTAACTGTGACTTGGGCAGACAAACACCATAGCTCCAAATGTTACCCCCTTCCTTGTTCTTCACCCCACTTTATGTACTGATATATAATGATACCTTATGGTCTGGAATATGCCTCTGGTCAGTTGGGGTCACCTAACCTGGCTGTGTCCACTCCCCCCCTCCCAGGCACCCCCAGGCCCCTCGCCAGCCATACGAGAAGCAGAAAAGGCCTTGGCTCTGTGCAAGCCCTGCTCAGCAATGACAAAAACATCTCTGTATTATCAACTCTGTGTTCAGCACAAATCCCAAACACAGCCCATACCCACACCCCCTAGGAAGAAAATTAACTGTACCCCAGCCATAATCAGCACTATAGTTTAGATTGGAAGAGACCTCAGGAGGTCCCTTGTACCTCCTCAGAGCAGAAGTGACTGTGAAATCAGACCAGGTTGCTCAGGGGTTTAACCAGCGAGATCTTAAAAGCTCTGAGGGTGGAGACAACCTCTCTGAGCAACAGGGTAAGATTATCTTGGAAGGAATACTTGTTTTCAAAATTTGGTCTACCAGAGATATGTTAAACATTTATTTTGTCTTATTCATTTTACAAAATTTCTGTTTCTGAAATTGTCAATTATTCCCCTGTTCATAAACAACCACATTGTGTAAGTTTTTCTCAGCACTTCTTAGCTAAAACAGATTGATATGAAAAAACTGCTGAGGACAAGAAATTGGAAAGGTTGTATCAGACATGTCTCTCCCTCTCTATGGACTGCAACATCATCTTTCTGTCCTTGGCTGACATTGAGACCAGTCTGAAGTCTGTTGAAATTCAGGGGGCTCAGCCCTGAATGAAAATATTCCAGAGAGATAATTGATTTGATTTGCTAGACTAGCTTTTGCACTAATGTGAGTGAACAGAGGAATACATTTTTTTAAAATTTTTTTTTTTAGAGACACTGAATTTGAAATCAAATACTATTTGACTCCAGGGAAACAAAAAGCCTCTTCACCATTCATACTGTATCTCTGAAACATCATCAATACAATATTATTTTGTCCTGTTAATAATGATTATTGACTTAATCCATAATTAAATTGGTAATCAGAGTAAGCTGTATTTGTCTGCAAAATGTAAAAATAAAGAAATTAGATAAATATAGAGAAAGATCAGAAAAGGAACAAGACTTTGTTTGTAAAATCTGTAAATAAAGTCTCTCAAACATCAGTGGGTGTAAGACGAAAATCTTGCAGTAGCCAATGATTAGACAGTAATGGTTGCAAAGTTATTTGTGTAAGAACTTC
Source organism: Climacteris rufus (assembly GCA_013398175.1). NCBI lineage: Eukaryota > Metazoa > Chordata > Aves > Passeriformes > Climacteridae > Climacteris > Climacteris rufus. Next base: position 3,227 of record VZRZ01008697.1, on the reverse strand, counting down.
AGTATAAATATAATTTGATGTAAGTAGAAGTATTTCACCACTTAAAAGTGTTGCACACAATTACTTTTATTTCTTTCTGAGAGAAAAAAAAAAAAAAGCTGTATTCTCCCTCTTTGGTTTATCTGTTGTTCTTTCATTTCTGTGAGATTTGGGGCTTTATTCCCCCAACTACCCCTATCTAAAATATACATACATTTTATCAGAGAAAGAAAGTGTTTTGCAGCTTAGATGATCCAGCAAACAAATGATGCAGAGCTGGAATGGTACAAGTTTTTCATGCAAAAATCAAATTTGTGATAGAAAGCTTTACATCTGCATCATTTCCTTCACTGCACTTATACCCCATTTGAGGGGATTGACTTACAGTCCACACTGCTGGCTTTTCCTGAAATTGCATTGTCTTTCCAAAGCCATGAGATTGATTAATAATGCCCACATAGTACTCTGGTCATCAGAGCATCAATGAGAGCACAGAAAAATATTATCAAGCATAGTAGAATCTGTAAAGCTTTATCTTTTTATATATATATATGTATATGTGTGTGTGTGTAAGCAAAACAAAAGAGTGAATGAGGTTCTGGAGTTCCAAACTTTGATTTCTGGCTACAAATGAGAAATCCCAAAATTTAACCCCTACTACAAAGTATTTGCATGCTTGGTTAATACACTAAGTATTGTAAAAAAATGGTTTCTTTTCCTCATAACATTTGTTCAACTGAAGACTTTTGTATGCAGAGAGGGGAGATGATTTTAGTATAGGGATAGCGCCAATTGCAGGCCTTTTTGGTGGAGAGTTTTGTTCTGTGCTTACTATGCATTGTTTTTACATTGTTGAACTTATGTGGGATACAGAGCACAGATTGCTGAATCTGTTTCTACTTGGTCTTGTTTCTACTGCATGGAGAGGAGATCTGGGCAGAGATAAAATACAATCACTTCGAAGTGTCCCATCTCTGTGTAATACATCTCCCTTAACAGCAGGGAGTCACAGTAGTTGCAGTAATTAGATAAGGTTTTGTTCCTTTCACCTAAAGGAAAAGCCATGTGGTGGCAAATTATAAAATAAAATAACTAGACCATATGTATTGCACTCCTTTATTTCCACCGAGTTACTTGCTTCTGTAAAATGCTTACTCCAGAATATTGACATCTTGTCAGAGACTGGAAAGGGTTGTCTGCTTTGAGACAACTTCAGAAGCTTGGAGTGTGTAGTAGGGGGTAGGTTGGGCCCTGCTTTGGTGGGGCAGTGTGCTGCCCCCATGCCCCCCATCCCCACACTGCCTGTCCATCCTGGCACACTGGAGCAGACCCTGGTGTCACCGTACCCACCCCTGAGTGGCCGAGGCACCAGAAGTCCCACCTGGGAAGAAGGCATAGGGTAGGCCAAGGCTTTAAGAAGCCCCACCTGGAGGCTGGCTCCTTCTCTTTCACCCTACCGTCCTTGTGGAGCATGACATTGCTAGAACCCAGGAGCTGATAGTTGTATATATACCTTTTGTATCTTTCTGTTTTGCTCCCTTTCTCATACTTTTTCTAACTCTCTTCTTATGGAACATAACACTGAATGGGTTATAAGGTTTTCTATGTTCAATGGACTAAGTCTATGATGGCATAAATGATGCTATGTACCATTTACTCTTTTGCCAATGTTCCTTAGTTTTCTATAGTGTGCCAGTAAACTCTAGTGTGTTTTTTAGCTCTTGAGAATATTTAGTTGATTTTTTTTTTTGCTTTGTGCCTACCCAGAGCAGAAGAATCTTTGTTTAGCTCTAGGTTTAAGTGACTGGGGTGTAACGCATCTATAACAAGGAATGTTTATACTTTGTTAGGTTAAAACTGTGGGTGTGTTTTTGAGCTTAAGCCCACATCATCACTGCCATGTATGTAAACTGCTTCAAAATGGACTTCAGTAAGAAAATATGTGTATGCTGCTTCCTCTAGACAGATTTTGCCAGTATTCAAAGTTAAAATCAAAATTCACCGTTTCCCAGTACATTGATGAATGATTTGTACTGAGATACATGTGTTTATGAGTTCATGAAAAGTCCATGTAATTTAAAGCAATTCATTTTAAAAATAAGTCAATTATAAATCAAATAGAACTTCTCACAACTCAAATTGTTACACTGAAAAGAAAAGAAATAGAAATGAGAAAAAAACACAGGAATTGGGTGATACTATTTTTTGTGTTGCAGCTTCATCTGTGTTATGATCTGCTTATTGAAATTGTTAAAGAGATGCCTCTGCTCGAATTAAGGTGCAAATAAGACCATATGTCAAAGTCAATAGTATGGATTTAACGGTAAATTAGAGAGAGAAAGGTGCTTGAGGGGGAGAGAAAGAGTGACAGAGACAGATTAAGGTGAAAATACCAGCACTCCATGGATCCCAGTGGCATCCCGTTGATGCTCCTGATGAGGTCTTCTTGGTGCTGAGGGTCCCCCGAAAACATAAAAGTTCAATGGATTGATGTACATTTGGGCCAGGTGGGAATGTCCAGGTAGCTCACTGGGGCTGAGGGCAAGGTTGACACAGTCACTTGCAGCAGACTGAGTGTGTTTCATGGCTTTGCACCCCGGGCAGTGCTGTCCTGCAAGGCCTGGGCAGTGAGTCTCAGAGAATGTGTTACGGTGTGACTGGGGAGAGATGCCTGTGCCTGAATTAAGGTGCAAATGAAACCATATGATGACAACAGACAGGTTTTATGTAATGAGGATTTTATTTAACAAGAAATGAGAAATGTGACGTAGAAAGATAGGAATAGGAAAGGGATCTGAGAGAGAGAGAGAGAGAGCAGAAGATGATCCTTAAGGCCCTTCCCAACCCAAACAATTCTGTGATTTTAGAAGATATGTAGATGTGTATTTTAACTGGATACTATTTTTATTATTATTCTTATAATTAGAATAATTATTATACTTATTTGCTACTACTACTATTTCATCTTCTTTTTCAACTTATTCTTACTTCTCTTACTCTTATTAATCTTCTTAAACATATTCTTCTTCTGTTTCTTGTACTTCATCTTATCAGTCTTATTCTTACTCTTTTTCTTTTTTTATTCTTTTTCTTATTTACTGCTGCTATTTCTTAATCTTCTTAATCTTATTATTACAATTACTTTTTATTTGTGTTTCTTTTTTTGGTTTGGGGTGTTTTTTTGTATTTTTTGGCAGGGGGGAATTGGTGTGGGGTTGTTTTGTTTTTTTTACTACTACTATTTCTTA
>VZRZ01008696.1:812174-829757 GCA_013398175.1 Climacteris rufus | reverse complement strand
GTTCCCTGCTCACTGTGCCCTGCTCGCTGTGCCCCGGCCGGGGGAGCTCCCAGCACTTCTCTTTAGTGCCAGCGGCTCCATTGTGTCCGTGCGGGCTGGGCTGGGGAGCCACAGTCCGTGTGCCCGGCTCACAGTGCCCAGCAGTGCCCCGGCTGGGGGAGCCCCCGGGACTGCTCTGCAGTGCCAGCCGAGCTCCCTGCGGTGCTGGGCGTGGGATGGGGATGGGGATGGGGCATGGGGATGGGGATTGGGATGGGGATGGGGATGGAGATGGGAATGGGGATGGGCATGGGCATGGGCATGGGCATGGGCATGGGCATGGGCATGGGCATGGGCATGGGAATGGGGATGGGAATGGGGATGGGGATAGGGATAGGGATGGGGATGGGGATAGGGATGGGAATGGCGATGGCCATGGCCATGGCCATGGCGACAGGGATGGGGATGGGAATGGGAGTGGGGATGGGGATGGGGATAGGGATGAAGATGAGGATGGGGAGGCTTCACAGGGATGGCAGTGCCGAGTGTGACTGGAATGCTCTGTCTGGAGCCGTGCGGGCGTTTCTAAGGCAAACCTGTGTGGAAGAGGAGGGCAGGAAGCGTCCTGGTGCTGCTCTCCGACTGATCTGTGCTTCAGCAGTGACGTCTTGCATATTTTGTGAGTGAGGGAAGACTTCGGGTTCCTTTCGCTTTCCAAGTATGGATTTATAGGGATGGCATTTTTTCTCAGAACGAGCCCTGTGTGACTCTGTGATGGCTGAACTTGCTCTGATTTCTCCAGAGAGACTGGCTGCCCTCGTCCATTCATCACCCCCAGCAGAGCCCCGGGCTCTGGGAACAGGGAATGCAGTCAGCATCCCAGCAGTGCCCAACACCGCTTGTGTTTAGAGAGGAAAAGTACAAGTCCTCCTTCTCGTGGCATTGTTGGTGCAGAGCAAGGTCTCACTGCTGCACATCCACTGCAGGAATTCCATTGTCTTTGAACCTGGAAAGATCAAAAGGCAGAAGTGGGGGTAGCAGCTGATGTGTGGAATGAGGGTCACACAGGCTGTAAGGCTCAGGTGGTTGCTGACAATGGAAATAAAGAAAACTTGGGAGATTTGGAAGGGGAAAAAAGAACGCAAATCAAGTTTGGAGAGTACAGGTAATTTCTGGGATTAGAAAAGCAAAGTAACTTCTAAAAATGTTGTTTTCCTTCAAAGGTTTTTGGGTTGCTTTTATGAAACTACCTTTAATGCCCTTATACCAAAAAGTTGATGAGGGAAATGAGATGTAATGGAAAATCAGAAGTTCAGACATATGAGAGGAAATTCTAGAAAATCCCGGGAGTAAAGTTAAGAGAATACTTCTGTGGTGGTAGCATCCTTAGCCTGGAACACTTTAGGAGACGATGGTGAGAATTTCCCCAAATGTTTAGTCCCTTTTCACTGTGGCCAGGTTATGCTTTTCATTTATAGGAAATACCTCTGCAAAGAAATATAAAGTGGCTTGGAAATAAAACTGCTTAACACAAACACATGGTGGGACAAATGAAGCAGCATAAATCAGGGATTGGAGGGATTTTCTGGCACACAAGAGCAGGTTTCCCATTGCAGACAACTTCCTGCTTTGCTCTGGGAAACTGTGTAAACCATATAAAATCATCTTATTTCTGTTCACTGTACTCTTTCTTGGGATGGGGCTGGTGATTGTAGGAAGCATTCAAAGCAAAAACCACAAAGCAAATCCATGGTTTGGTTTGGAATCTCTGCTGTCTCTGGAGTGAGCGGCTCAGCTCTCTGCACAGCTCATCTGCATTCCTACAGAGAGAGCAGACTCGAGCTGTAATTGCCCAGAAATGCTCGTTCTGATTTCATAGATAATAATTTTGGTTAACCAAGCTGCTGAGAAAACGTCCCTGTGAAGATCTGGTTGTGGTGTGCTCCGGTGAGAGGCAGGAGAGGCCGTGCAGGAGCACAGGAATGTGAGCGTGTGGGCCAGGGAGAGGATGTAACATTTAATGTGTATTTTATAAAAAACAACTCTGTACCTACTGGGATTGAGGAAGCCATAAAAGTAATGCTTTAAGTAGTGCTAACACAATCTAAGAGCAGATAGTTACCTACCATCTGTTTTTCAATAAATAGCTATTATGCTAATTTCTGTTTCAATGCGCAACAATTAAAGCCTCGGAGTATTCCTGTGATATTCAACAGCTGTTGCCTTTGAAGGTTTTATTTATCCTTCTGAAGTGCAACAATTTTAGTTTCGTAGTCAACTCTGCTTGGAAGTGTTGGTTTTTATATCGAAAATTGCAGTGCATTGAGATGCAAAACGTGCCTGAGCAATCTCCAGCCAGGGTCTCCACGAATGCACTGATTTCCCTGGGAGCGCCGGGCACGGTGGGGATACCTGGGAGGGAAGGACATGGATTGCTGATGCTCCTGTGCGTGTCCAGTGTTTGGAGCTGTTTGGAAATGGGTGAACAGGGATGGCTCGTTCTGGGGAGCCTTTCTGCCGCGTTGGTTCAGTCTGTGATGAGCTGGCTTGGGGGAGGGAGCCGAGATGGATCCTCAGGCCTGTACGAGCCAGCAGCACAATTTCCCTCCCATCATAACCAGCACAAGGAAATTAGATCTCTAAGTGGGTTGAATCTGATTTAGTAATAAGTCAATTTAATCGCTAATGACTTCAAACGCAGATTTTACAAGGTGATCAATGGCGGTATAGCAATGATTGATCAATAGTGTTGTCTTTAATTGGATTTTTATGGGTATAATATAGTTTTTCAGAATTAATGTACCATTGCATTGTGTTGTTACTCTCTTAACTCAATTTTTTAGAAGAAATGATGCTTCAAAATGCTTGTTGGTTTTTGAAATATTGTTTTAAGGGCACGTTAATAAAAATTCAAATGAAAAATTAAATGCTTGCTTTTAGTAATTTTGTGTCTGATTTTGTTGGAGCTGTTTGGCTGTGTGTTTTTAAAACATGGAAAAAACCCCACATCCTTCATATTTCATGGGAAGGAGGGGGCAAAATATCAAAGGCTATGAAGGAGCATGTGCTGCTCTGAATATGAATCCTGAGGAGCTGAGTAACTCCCCGTCCTCAGCAGTTTGACATAGTAATCTTCCCTGGAAGTAATCTCCTTGTCCCATGTGTCCTGCTTTAATCTATCAGCATTTCTGCAGTGTGCAGCAAGAAATTGATTTTCAGTAATTTTAATGGCTGAATAACTGGTCCTGTCCCAGAGTGTTTTTTCATATTTGCAGTGGCCAATGTGGTAACTGAGGGCAGTGTTCTGGATAATGGGTTTCATTAGCTCTGATGCCTGAGGTAAAAAAGCAGTAGGTGGGAATAAAGCCTTGTTTTTGATGTCTAGACGTTCATTTCAGCTGTTGCTGCAATATGATACATTAAAAGGAAATATGTAACATAGCTCTGAGGAAATATGTATTCTTTGAAACTAATTCTGCTTTTAAACTGCACAAGGCAGTGTGACCTGAATTATTAAAATGTGGGTGGCTGGATTTCTTAAAGGTATAACTGTCTCTGCAGCGCCAGCACAGCCCCAACTTGCCTCCTCTCCTTCCTTCCCATATTTCTTTTAAGTAAAATATGTCAGTTTGGCCACTGAAGCAGAACAGAGATCTTATTATCTTTCCAGTATCTCTGCTGGGAGACCTAAAATTATTGAAGTATTTGCTTTGATATTTTGCTGTGACTTCTCTCCTTGAAATTTTTATAATGGATCTTTTTTTTTTTTGCGAACATGGCTGGCTTCATAAAAAATCGCTGGGCACTTTGAAGACCTTAATATCTCTGACTTGAAAATAAAAAAGACCCCAAGCCAACTAAGCTGCTCATTAATTTATGTGTAAATTATAAATTTCCCGTGTACATTTAAATTATTGTAGTTGCCTTTAATTCTTTTAACATCTGATCTTACTTAAAAATCAAAATGTTTTATTCATTTTTTGAACCTATGAAAACAAAATCATAACAAACATCTTAAAACTTTATATATGAAGGCTGTTGATTAATTCCCATTCTCTTTGAATACCAGCAGTGAGATTAGCACCTCAAATGTAATCCATGATGATGTGTCAAATACACTCTTTTCTTGTTTTGGATTTTCTGCTATTCTTGATTTTTTTTTCCCCGAGAACCCAGATTTTTAGAGACAAAATATTAATAGACATAATTGTTTATTTGGAGAGGTGATTTTATTAAAAAAAACCCAAACCAAAGTAACTACAGGAAAGCAATTGAGAAATGTAGCGGTGAAGTTGTCCCTCTGTTGCAGAGCAGTGAGAAGGGGATGATCTGCCTGGTAAAGTCAAGTCAGTGCTGCTGCCAGGTGTCACCCCTGGCTGCTCCAGGGCGGGGATAGGGCGGTGGGCATGCACAGACAAACACATACCCACCCCCGGAGCTGGAGGTGTGGGTCACACCGACTGCCAGGCTGCAGGAGCTGCCACAGGAGGCTGCTGAGAGGGATCCTGTGCTCCTGGAGCTTCCCCAGCCCGGCCCTGCCAGGATGGACTGCAGCAAACAAGGGCTCAGCTTTGTCCCCCACGTCCCGACAAGCACTGACCCACACTTTGTCCCCTCTGCTTTGCTGCCTCTCCAAACTCTTCTCCTCTGCTCTGGCTTCCATGGAGGAAAATGTAGCTATATGCTCTATTGAAGTTTCTCCTACTAAAAAATTGAGTCTTTACGTGATTCTCCCCCTAGAAGTTCTCTGTGGCTTTCACAGCTGTTGTTTAGTGTCACATTTGTTGTGTCTAAAGAGAAATATTTCAACTGAAGTAGCAGCAACACCTTGAGGACAGCCAGAGGTGTTTCCGTGTTTCAGAACCTGTGCAGCACCTGTGTTCTGTTGGCTGTGCCTGGAAATGCTGTCAGGAGCATGAGAAGGCTGAGGGGGGCTGGAGTTGAACGTGTTGAGTGTTAAAAGTGTGAGAAATCATTGTGTAGACAGACAGAAACCAACAATTATTTCCTAGTCTTCAAGCTGCTATAAGCAATTGAAAATACTCTTCAAAACCTAAAATCTAGTTAAATTATAAGTGTCCGGAACTTTGGAATTTACAAGGATAGTCTAATTTTTAGTGTTTTGCTAAGTTTTTTTGCTGTTTTTTTTACCATATGCATCTTGAAGTTGTAACTTGCTCCAGTCATTTCAACACTTCTCTTGGAGTCTGAATCAGGAAGCCAAAGAGCAGAGAGGAAGTGAAATGCTGCACTTCTAATTTTTCTTCATCATTTTTATGGCATCAGGCATATGTACATGCTCTTAATTGTGAGATGTACTTTCTTAGTAGGATAAAGAAGCATTAGAGATAATTACAGTAAGTATAGTGCTTTAATATATCTGGGAATTAAAGGCATTATTTATTATAGGGAAATGGTTATGGCAATGTCTTATGATATACTTAGAGTTAAATTTAATAGGGGAATAATTTTATTTCCATTTCATATATAATTTATGTGAATTCTGAGTCCTAAGCAAGGCAGTGTGGAAAATGGGAATATTGAGGGTTGATAGCACTCCAGGCTTTCCCCATTTCCCACAGCTCCTGGGGGCTCAGCCAGGCTCAGCCCTGCGGGGGACAAGAGTACAGGTGATGTCCAGTCACCAAAGAATTCAGTATTCTAATTATTCCACAAAATACTGCATTTTAATATCATCTGAATTCTTCTGAAATGGCAAAATGATCCTTGCAGAAAATAGTTCTGAGAGATGATATGAAGCTGTTCTGTGGCTGGGTCCCATTAGTCTGCTGTGCATTCTTGGGAGTAGGTGGGGAGTTAAGGACTGAGAACTTCAGAACTGGTGGTGGAAACTTTCCTGTAAAACCATGGAATTGATTCTTGTGTCCCCTATTTTGCATGAGCTTCCCAAAGCAGGGGCAATACTGGCAGCTCAGCCTAGGCTGTGGTGGAACTGGAGAAGGGATCAGTGCTGTGTAAGAGTGAATTTCTTTGGACTTCTCCAGATTCTGCCAACTTCATGAAGCCGTCTAAAAATTAGATTTTTTAAAAATCTAAATACTGAATTTTCATACAGGTGTGATCTCTCACGGTGTATCATATAACTTTTCATATATTTGAGAATTGTGTCATTTTTAAGTGCAGAACTGTACCTCCCTCGCAGCTTCTTGGACTTCAGTAGTTCTGAGCCGTGGAGAATTTGTACATCAGTGGTTCTGAACGCGCACGGGGGTTCCGAGTTAGCATATGTGACATTAGCATATCACAACATTGCACATGCAAAAAATGCGCCTTTTCTTGTCCCAGGCTGTGACTTTCGGCTCCCGGAGAAGCAGCAGAACAGCGGCTCGAGGCTTTGAAGGCTGCTGGCAATATTGGTATTTTCCGTGGAGCCCCAAGTGCTTAGAAGTTTGCCTTTAAAAGGGGTGTAAACGCTACCGAGATAATCGTGACAGCGATAGACGCTGCTGGGAGGTCTCGTCCTGCACACTGGCCAGGGAGGCCTGCCAAGCATTCAGTGCTTAACGTGCTGTAGAGTTTTATGTTTGCTCTTCTAAAGATCTGCCGGCTATTCCTGTCAGATTGCGATGACAGAACTCGGACAATTAACGAATTCTTACTCCTTGAAAAAGTTATTTTATCATCTGTTTTCACTCTGCATCTTCTGGCTGAATAATGTTTAGAAGCTGGTACAGGCGTACAGAAATAGTGGTTTTAGCACTCAAAAGCCATGAGTAAGGACAGCAGATATTTCTGAGCTTTGTCTGTCCTTCAGGTGACTGATTTAGGCTGCACTCTACTGTGAGAGTCAATTAGACTTTTTTTAACTCTAAAATCTTCGCAGCTTGGTACTAAGTGCACAATATTTTGGTGTAAAATCTGCTGTGTATTGCTAAAACTGCAATAGTTTCAGTCAGTACAATGGAGGAATTGCGCTTGAGTGTGACAGCGAGAGGTTCAGGGGAGTTGTTTCATGTTGTTTCAGTTATGTAAATTGATTTTACACCCTTAATGATTCACTTTGTTTCTTGATTGTCTGCATCTGTGGTTAAGTTTTAAAGGATCTCTCAGCAGCGGTGGCAAAGAATGATCATGCATTCCTCACGCCTGCACTTGAATATTGAATGCTACAAACAAATGGGTTTGCTTTTATGCTTTTGTGTTGGTTTTGGCTTTTTGGAGTTTTTTTTTAAATTCAAAGGCTGTGTCTGCAGCAAGTAAAGATTAAAGCTACTTGGGCTATGTAGGTAATGGTTGAAGCAGTTTAATGAAACTACTGTGCTGTTGAAAATGAAAGCTCTTGGAGTTATGTTTTGGATAAATGTTTGTATTTCCCTATTCTGAGCATGTTGACATTTTATGTTTTTGTAGTGGTGGAAGAAGGATTCTGGGAGAATGGACTTTCCTATGAGTGTAGGACCCTGCTCTTCAAAGCAATTCATAATCTTCTGGAAAGGTAAGAAGTGCTCTCGAATAGTTCATTTTGATACTTAAAATAATACAGGATACCTACAGAGCATTTATATTATTATTGACCTTAAACCACAGTTTTTTAGAGGTAGGACTTGAATGCAAACGAACAGCTAGAGATGGATCTCTTAAGTCATTGACTCTGGTAATTTATCATAAAACACTGTGCAAACGAATTAAACACTCATGCAAAGAATAATGTTGATATATATTTCGGCTTGGATTTTTGTTAAGGAGTTATTTTAAAAGCCATAAAAAAAGAAAAGTTTTCACCTTCTTGAGGTGCTTACAGAGGGTAATTGTATCTGACCTTCATCTCCTTTGATGAGGTTAAATGATACATATCTTGAAAGCTCTTAGCACTCTTCTTCCAGTCATCCTAGTTATGTGCATGTTACAATTTGACTAAATGTGTGCACAATATTCAGGGTGAAGCTCAATGGTTCCTGGCTCTAACAGGCCTAATACATACATTCATACATACATACACACACACACACATATATATATATAATTCGACTGAAAAGTTATTTTGTGATTATTTAATACACTTATGGCTTTTCTTCTTAATCCAGCTATCAACTCTTACGATTGCTAAATATTGTCTTGTTATTAGGTCTGTAGAGTGGGACATGGTATCTCGGGCTATAGCACTTTATTCTTTCTGTTTCTGCAATTCTTCAGGTCATCATCACCTTCCTATATTACATATCAGTTCTTCTAACAATTTGTATATCTTCTCAGAATTAAATGTCATTAGACTATTCCCACTTTCTCTGAGGTTCTAATAATAACAACAACAAAATAGAATGCACCTTTGTGTTGCAGTAATTTTACAAAAGGCAGCCTTGGATGGTTTTTCCTTTCAGAAAATAAGCAAATGGAAAACACTTTCATCTTGTCTCATTTAGTGTCCTGTTTGCTTTGATGTGGATTTACAAGTAATGAGGTTTGCATTATATTCCCGAGGCTGTTTCCATGGAGTGACCGAGTTACCTGTGTGCGTGTCCACAGGTACAAGGATTAGTTGTTGTATTCCCTGTTTTCCCCATCAGTCTCTTTAGGTGATTTTTATAAAAGTTGTAGACTACTTAGGGTGAATAAAAGTGAAAAAATTAAATTCCAATCTAGAACGTTCATTAGTTCTTTTGTGGCTCTATAGTATAAAAGGGAAAATTAATTTGATACGTGTTTATTAACCTGTGGTACCAGCCAACTGACTTCTAAGAATAAAGTGGCTATTTTTATTCCTTGGACCTTTTTAAACTTGTGAAATAAATTTTTCTTTTCTTTTTTTTTAATAACTTAATTGAAATCATTTGGCAGAGTCAGCAGAACTGTTCTGTCCAGCTGTGACTGAAAAGCCTTCTTGTTTCAGCAGTAGGTGAACACCTCAGGTGTTTGCCCAAGAGCCTCCGTTCGTGCCATGATAAGATGAAACAATGTCATGATAAGCCGATATGATTAATGTTATGATAGGCTGATATAATTAATGTTATGATAAGCTGATATGATTCATGTCACAATAACCTGATACAACTCGTGCTGCAGTGCCAGCCTTTGGACATGAACCACCAGTCTCCTGATGACAATTTTTACAGTATTATAGCTGAATTCGCTTTGTTATCCACTTATCTCTTTCTTTTCTTTTTTTTTTTTTTTTTTTTTTTTCTGCCGTACCAAATCTGAACTTAACATCATAATTACTTCATTTAAATGAATAGCAAGACGAGTGCGGGCTTTATTAAAAAGCGAATTAAGACTTTAAAGACCCGGTTTAGGCGGTGTTTAGGAAAAGCCCCATTACGAAGGCAGAAAGCTCGAATCCGTTTGCGGCCCGCGGGGTGCGGGTTTGTGGCCTTGGGCTTTATTTCGTGTTTGTTTTGCCGGAACCTGAGGGGGACCCGCCGTGGCGGGAAGGAAATGGCGGGAGGAGGAGCCGTGAGGGGGGAGCGGCCCCTCATGGAGGAGCCCGAGGGACCTGCGGCCACAGCGCGGGCAGGAAGGGAGGAGAAGCGGCTGCTTTAACCTAACCCTGGGAAAGCCAAGGAAAAGGGCGTTTACACAAGAGATTGTGTCCTTTTTTCCCTCCCTCCCCTCAATACCCGCGTTAGTGATCAGTTTATGTTAATTGGTAATATATAAAACGTTAGAAGATCTGAGGGATGAGTACTCAAAATATTACGGTGTCGTTTCATAAGGCTCGGTGTGCCCTTGGCAGGTCATTTTTTCATGGAAAAATCAGAAATACAGGAGGTCAGGCGCCAGTGAAGTGCTGGAACAGCTGCACGGCTGAGGGAGGGATCGCCCAGCCCTGAGGAGGGAGAGGAGCCAGGGCGTGCAGAGCGTTTCATGTCTTTACACCATTAAATAACTGCTTTTTATGGCCATTTATTGGGGCTTTTTTCACACAAGTCTATTGTTGCAGCTCACTGTGAAAGACTAGTTACCTTTAGTGCTTATACAGCAAAAATAACCATCCTGTCATTAACTGCCCACCCGGCCGAATCTGAGATCCGTGCTGCTGCAGGCATGGCTCCCATTTTATATGGGATTATTCCTTAAATAACCCGTGATTTAGTTTAGCATGGAGGGTTGACTGATTTTTAAGGACAAATCTTCCCAGGAAGACTTTTTTCGAGGAAAGCAGCATTAGTTTTGAGGCAGTTAAACCTGCTGTGGTGAGACACAATGACGAGGCATTGAAGTATGTGTGATAGGGAGAGTTTATTACATTTTTTTTTTGCTACTACAGATTATTTTCTTTAGGGATCTGATGTAAACTTCACAGACTTCCTTTTGTTTGTATAAAACACGCTGGCACTGACAGACTCTCTGATAGCAAATATTTCCTAGGGAGATAGTTGCTGATGCTTTTTCTTCAGCCCCCTACCAGTGCCTTTAGATCTCTGCTGGCTTAGCTTTCATATTTAGTTTAAGATATTGGTATATGCAACTGAACTGGATTCTTTTTGCTTTAATTGAGAAAGTGCTGTTAGAATTTTCTTTTTGGAAAACCCTGCCAAGTTTATACAGAAAAATTAGGAGCATATTGATATCTGTGTTGTCAGTCCATTTCCTATCTGTGTCTTCTAGGTATGCTTTTGAAGTGTAGATCACAGAGCTTTTCTAAATCTTGCAGAATGTCCTTACCCAGAAAGTTTCATGTGATTTTTAATTTTTTTTTCCTTTGTTTTGGCTAATCTCTAGCAACTGCTATGGAAATAAACTATTGGAAAACTTAGAAGAGTGGAAAAACACAGTTCTTTCATCTAAATGAAAAATACTGAATAGATGTGAAATGTATGAGGAAGGTTTGCATATTGCTTTTAATAGTCTATAAACCACTAGCAACAAATAACCAGGTTTTCAGATTTTTAAAGTGTATTATTTACCTTACTGCAAACTATATCTTAATTATGAATTTCTGTGTGTGATCCCTTGGGCAGCATGTTTGAGTACATGTTTAATGTATGAGGCATACTCAGGGTTGGCAAATTGCTCGTGTGATTCATCTGCACAGGTGAACCTAGAAAGGCATCAGGCACTCCCTAACTTGTCAATTTAAATCAGGCATTGATCACTTTGCATCCTCACTGCTGGGTTTTTTTTAGAGAGAAATGCACAGTTTCTAAAAAGAAAGTGTGGACTTTCAAAGGGGCCACAGAAAATGGAATTTAACTGCTCTTATTTGGTGGTGTGGGAGTATATTTGTTGGAGTGAGGTTTTCTGACAGAGGAAACAGCAATTATTGGAGTTTCAGACCCTGAAATCATGCTGTGCATCATGTGAAGGGAAAATTGAATCATTGTTAACATTTCCTTAATTGTTCTGTCATTCTTCTACTATACCATTTACATGCCAAAAAATATGGGAATGCATATTCTTTATCATGAAGTCTTAGATTGAATAAAAAAGAATCATTACTAATGAATGGCCTTTGTTCAAGAAGAGGAGTGTGAAACATAGAGTGATGGATCATTCAGCAGAAAGAGTAGCATGGAGTGGAAAAGATGAGAGGGAAATGCACGTGTGAAGTTCAGCATCAGTGTGAGATGGGACAGGATTCTCTGTGACTGGTGTGGGACAACAGAAAGTACAACCCAAAAGCTACAAAGTTTTATTTCAATATGATGGAAACACAGCTGCCTAATCCTTTAGATTCACTGTCTTCAAAGACTGCTTTTAATTACACCTTAAGATGTAGCTAGTAATTGTTGCTGTAATTGTTTTCTAGATGCCTGATGGATAAAAACTTTGTCAGAATTGGAAAATGGTTCATAAGGCCGTATGACAAGGATGAGAAGCCTGTTAATAAAAGGTAAGGAAATCTCTACATCAAGTACTGCTCCTGTCAGTGTTGTGTACTGTGTGATGGTAATTTGGTGCTGCATTTTGGTGCAGGTTTGCCCTCTTTTTTTACCCTGTAACAAGTGAAAACACAGACACTGTGTTCACATCAGTAAGACATAGAAAGCAATTAAGTAAGTTTTCAGGCCTTGTTATGATAATTTAAGATAAGAAGGCGAGGTTGGTATTTATCCATTAGCTCCACAGAAATGTCACATTTATTAATATCTTTTGAGCAGCATCTGCCTGTTCCTCTCATTATACAACAGAATTGCAGGCAGTTACAACGAATTATTTTAATTTCTGGACACTAAACCCCAACCTGACATTTTAAGCAGTAAAATAAGTAGTCTATAGATTTCCTGATTTATTTTCTTTAAAGATGCCAGCCTCGATACACAGCTTTCCCTGCTCAGGCAGGCTGACAAATCAGACTTAGAGGAGCGATTAATGTGCTTCTCCCACAGCAACACAGCCATGGAGCAGGGGTAGCTGGCTCCACTGCTCACTGCTATTTCCTCTCCCAGCTCTAAAGGTTACAATGTTCTCAGATCTTCTGGTACTTGCATTTATAGTCATCCGCTAAACAAGTTCTGTCAAAAATAATCTGAGTTAAGCTGAAACACAGATTTTCTAACGGGAATCATTTTGACAGAACTGGGTTAGGAAGTGACTAACCACGCAGTTGTGCTGGGAGGTTTGAAGGTAATGAGCACTGGAGATGAAGTGGGGTGGCAGTTTCTTCATCCAGCGTAGCTGCAGTCACACGGTGTCTGAAGGTGGGGGGGGTACAGGTGGAAATCATCCTGCACATCAGACCTGCCTTCTCGGCCTCACTGCAGGCTCTGACTGCACTAATGTTACAGTGCAGTGTTGCAAACCATTGGCTTTGTTCTGTAATAGACTTGGTGTAAACCAGCTACTTACAAACAGCATTTGGTTTTGAGAGAAGGCAGGATATAAATGTGGGTTTGTCTCCTTTGTAGAGCCAGAAAGCACTAACGTAGCACCGAGTTATCTATTTTGTTGCTGTTTACTTTGTGGCTGACACTGTGTATGTGTAACCTTTGATTTCACATCGATCTAATGGCAAGGAGCCATGGAAAGGTCCGGGTTTTTCCACACCTTTCCCTGTCCTGGCTGTGCGTAACCATCTTTCTCCCTTGTGTTTTCTCTGCTGCTTTTCTGATCATACCAACATCAGCTTAATTTTCTGGAAGATTAATTCCCTAAAGTGACGTCAGCAGGGGTCACTTCCAGTTTCTGGAAAAGGGAGGCAGTTCCTTTCAGCAAAAGCTGTTTGTTTTATCCACGTCACTGCAGCCTGAGTGCTCAGATTAAATGTACTTAAGAGTCTCCTGCCTGTTCCTGGTGTGTATCAATTTAATAAATTAAGCATCTGATACAGTAGATGATGTCTGTCAAAAACAGCAGCAGCACTGGCATGGGAGGTAATATCACCTTAGAATTCTGACAGATTAATGAGTCCTGTGTCTGATTTACATGTGTGTAATACCAAATCAACTTGTACGGTGAGGGGTTCTGTAGGGGATAATTGCATTTGTAAACAGCAGTGCACATAAAGAAATCTGGCCTGGAAGATGTTACTAAATCTGAGTTCATATTGAACTCAGTTTGTATTTGAAGTATTCTGTATATAAATCTGACACTGAGGATTTTAAGGTTGGAGGGTACACTGTCGATTTGAAGAAGATAATATTTGTGGTTGGTTTGGGGGGTGTTGGTGTCTCTGTTTATTTTTATAAAGTTCTTGTCACTTTAGATCCTCTGGATATGCACCATTTCAAAAGCGTTTATTTAGCAAAAATATTTTTGGCCTGGTTGGAAATAGGTTTTGTGTTGTTTCAGGTTATTAATCTTTTTGCTATAAATATATAATTACATTAAGTAATCTTGCTGAAAGATTGCAGTGAAGACTGCAGAAGTGGACAATAGAGTCAGCTCTGGACAGCAGCAGCAAGGAGCAGGAGGCTTTTGGGGGGCTAATCTGTCCAGACACCTTCTATTTAATCTTTTAAGCTTTCTTTCTCAGCATAGCACAAAAAGCTATCTTCACAAATTGATTCATGTTAATTCCAGATAAATTCTTTGTGGAACATTTGCTCTAAGCAGCAGCTTGTTCTAGATAAAGCAACAAGGAGCAGTCACAGGAAGAAGGGGCCAACTGAAGGTGTTAAAGTATTTGAATGCTGTGGATAAAGCCTTCTTAACAAAAAAAGTGGCATTTTAAAAAATACTACTTAAACCCATGTTAATATATAAAATAATAGAAACAAGTTGCATGTGTGTACAGCGATCAGGTTGAAGTCTGGGAACAGGTAATCCCTGTTAAAAACACCTGCACTGTTCTGAGTGTGGAAAGAGATCTGTGTGCATATATACCCTCCCTGAATTGTGGAAACCAGCAGGTGTCATTCTGCTAAAGAAGTAGAAACAGTTCTAAAGTCTGCTTTTGTACTTTGTACTTGTGGCAGAGTTATTCATCTGAAATTTTCCGTGTCCATGTTACTAATGTCATTTCAGGAATATACTGGAAGGTCCTGGGCTGGGTGTCAATGGACAGGGAAGGAGTTAAAAGGCTCAGGCCTGGCTTTCAAGGAGTCAGTTCCTTCAGGGCCTGTGGTTTTTGTGAATGGCACTAAAGGAGAAGGGTGGGAGGGCTGTGATTCCAGGATGAAGTCAAAGATGAAGTGGAGCATGGCAGTGGCCGTGACCTACTTATGCTGGGATGTGAGAGGGAGGCCTAGGAACAACAGAGGGCCTGGCCTGCCTTCCCGGGCAGTGCTGAACAGTCTGCAGAGGAGCTTTGCTGCTCTTCCAGCAGCAACAGCAGAGGGAGTTCCACGCAGATCCCTGCACCCTCCTGTTCTGTTTCGCTTACAGTGCGGACCAGATGCTTTTGACAGGAAATTTAGTGCAGAACTTGTGGGTTTTCTTTCCCAAGTACCTTTAATATTATGTGTCACTTCCTAAATAGTTCTGCACATTTCATTGTCGTGTTACAGCAGTGTTTCTAAAATAGGTTTCACGCTACTGATGGGCAATGGCAAACTTCATTATTTTTCTACACAGCTTTCTAAAGGAGATCTGTGTTTGGAGTTCACAGAACGTGTCTGATCCAAGGCATTGGTAGTGCCTTCCACTGTGTGATGAAAATTCATTCTCACAGCCTGTATGGGGTTTTTTTTTTTGGGTTTGGAAAGCACCACAATAAAGTGTTAAACATCTTATTAAAAAAACAAAAATTATGACTGTCTTATGTAAGAGTGTTTGCTAATTATTTTAGTGATTGTTTTGTTGGTGCATAGGAAACTGAGGGGAAAATCAGTTTGTTTTGAACTGTATAAACAACTGAAGTTGCTAAGCTGATTTTCGTTTACTTCAATGTAAAGAACACCTGAAAAAATAATTGTTGTTTTTTTTTAGCTTAAATAATTAATGGATCATGCCCTCTTCCAAAAGTCTGCTGGGGTTTTTTAGCCTTAAGAAGCAAGGAAGTCCCTGAGTAGAATACTTTGAATTGGAGCCTGTTGCTCTCCTCGTTGAGCAGCCTGACAGGTAGGGGTGCTGTGTGGGCAGCCCCTCTGCCTGTGAAGCAGCACGGATGGAGCTGTGGCACTGCAGGCAGGCTGCAGGGAAATACAGCTCCCTGACTGCAGGTCCCCAATAGGTTTCTGCTTGTCACTGTCCCATTAGGCAGGTGACTGACAACCCCATGTGATGTGCTGGAACATAGAAATCTCTGAGTTATGACTGCATGTGTCTTAATAAATATCCAGGGCATTCACATGTCAGCTCTGTTCCTGCAGGTCTAATCCAGGAACTTCTCCCTCTGTCACAGAGCTCAGGCAGTGCATCCCCAATCAGATTTGCTCAATAGCTGTGTTTGCTTCTTTGTGAGCATCAAAACTGGGCATTAATCAGTGCCACCAAAAGCTGCAGACACTTTAAGCACTGCTTCCTCTCTCAGATCCTTGAAATGACCATTGCCTTCAATTTCCTGGGAGCAGTGGTAGGACTTAGCCAGGGAATGCCCAAATGAGTGACACCAGAGTTGACACAGAGCACTGTTGTCTCTGCAGTCACTTTGTGCCATGCCAGGAGCTCCTGCCACTCAGGTCAGTGTCTTCACATGAAAACTCAGGTTTGGGGAGCCCTGGAGAGGAACTGCTGTGCCAGAATTTGGGAACTCCTGGAAGCCCTGGAGGAGCTTGTGTGGATGCCATGCCGAGCTCTGCTCCTGGCACAGCTAATGCCTGCTGGCAAATGGCATGCAGGTGTTTCAGTACATGGGGACAGAGTGCACTAAAAGCACAGGAAAATCAGCTGAAGTGATCTATTTAAATTTTTATTGAGATTTGAATTCCTCAGCTGAGAAAGAGAAACTGATTGTTCATGTACAGCTTGCTGTGATGCAGTGAGGAGGGTTTTATTTCCTCGACTTTGAGAAAAAGAAGCCTTATAAATTATTTTAATTCTGCCCATTTGTGCACTTGTCTTTTAACTGTCTTAAAAAATTCAGTAATGTGCTCATGTATGTTTCTTGAAAATGGTGTATAGTGATGCTGTAATAATATATATGTACGGTGTTGCCAAACCATTATAAATGAGGGAAGACTAGGATGGAAAATAATAGAAATCAATCTGACTTAATTTTAAATAATGTGTTCTTATTCCTGACTTGTCAAAATAAATGTGATAGAAATACTGAGTAATATGAAATACTGTGTATTTTCCAATAATTCTTCCTACCTCTGTAAAAATAAGCTTTTCTATTTCAGTTTAAGAGGCTTAGTTCCCAGAGAAATATTTTCATATTTTCAGGGTTTAAGTTCTGCAATGTTATGTTCATCTTTGCTGAGTTTCTTCTGAGGATTACTTATGGTTTCAGTAAAACCATACACCAAGCTGGTGTGTTATATCTGTGGTTGGTGTTATTTTAATTGTTAATCTCGTGTGTGCTAAAGCTGAATTAACTCTTACTCTGAAATGTTGTGTAGTGTACCCAGTGTAATATGATCTGCATTCATATTTTAGCAGAAGGAATAGTTATAAAATACAGATTATAGAAGAAGTGTTTTCACATGCATTTTTCAGGCAAAAGCTGAAAGGATATCAAGGTGTTATTGATGCCAATATGCTTACGTTTATAGATTTTTTTCAGGTAATTGAATACAATTTTGTTGAAATCTATTAATCTAATACCATTAATAAATATAATGTATTTTTATGTTTTACAGACAAAACAGCAAAACATTATAAACAGCTTAGGGTTACTTAAGGATACTATTAAGATGGTTTGGGAAAATGCTGTTCAAGCAATACCATTTAAATTACTATTATCTGTTCTTATATAGACTTCTGGTAGTCTTGGGTTATTTTGTTTGTTTATATTTCAAGAATCTTGTATGTAAAATTCTTTATTGAAAATGTCAGTGCACTGTGCAGGAAAAAAGCATTTTGGACTGAAAGTCTCAATGTTCATGTGCTTTATCATCAAAATAACCTTCTAGATAGGCTATAAATTAAGGGATATTCGGTATCCAATTGTCTTTTTATTGTTTTTTTTAAATTTAATAATCATAATAATAAACTGGTATTTTGTAAAAGCTGGTGAGAGCCCTGCTGGAGGCTGCTGTAAAATGTTCATTGTGTGCAGTGTGTGACCCAGTTTGCAGTGGCTGTGCCCGGCTGTGCACCGGGGCGGGGAGCTGGGGGGGTGTCTGTGTGTCTGTGTGTGTGTCTGTGTGTGTGTCTGTGTGT
>VZRZ01008696.1:800052-811205 GCA_013398175.1 Climacteris rufus | reverse complement strand
TGTGTATCTGTGTGTGTGTCTGTGTGTGTATCTATGTGTGTGCCTGTGTGTGTGTCTGTGTCTGTCTGTGTGTCTGTGTGTGTGTGTGTGTGTCTGTATGTCTGTGTCTGTCTGTGTGTGTGTGTGTGTGTCTGTCTGTGTCTGTCTGTGTCTGTCTGTGTGTCTGTCTGTGTCTGTGTGTGTGTGTGTGTGTCCTCCAGGAGCTGAGCCGGGGCTGGGACAGCTCCCACTCACCGTGGCTGCTCTGCCCAGCCTCACGGCCCGGCCCTTTCAGCTCTGTCCTGGCTAAAAGCCTTAAAAACACAGTGGCACAGCAACCCCAGGCACCGATTCTGCAGATTCCCTGACCCTTGCCAGTCAGGATCAAGCCCTGGGAGCAGCAGAAGGGCTCCCTGCATGGGGTCGTCGGTGAGGTGTCACTGGAGCTGTGCTTCCAGTTTGCTGCACATCCCCACTTCAGCTAATCCAGGGGATGCTGGGCAGGGCCTTACCCTGCTGTTTGCTGGGGGCATGGACCTGAGCCAGACAGCTCAGATAAAGCAGAAGGGATGTTGGTAGGTGTGCTCTGGGCTCTTCAGTCCTGTCAGAGCTTGTGTTCTGTTGATAGAAATGAGCTAGAAATTGCTCCTTCCCAAGCGTGCCCTTGTCTCGATAAGAGAAGTGACATTATTGCAGTGAGCCCCTTGTCTGCATGCAGCATTCTCTCCGTGCTGCAGCTGCTGGTGGCACTTTCACTCTGTGTTTGGAGTTCCTGTGTGTCTCTGGCAGCGGCACACGGGCTGTGGGTCCCTCAGCTCCCACAGGAATTCCCACCACGGGCAGGCAGGGCTGCTCTGGGGCAGCAGGGGGGGTGCAGGTTGGTGCTCACAGAATAGTCTGCTGTGGCAGAGTCTTGTGAAAGGATTTGTAAATTCCAGGTGTTTGGCTTCTTGTGAGCTTCTGGCACAGGAGACAGATGGTCCTGACCAACATCCAGTCTCAAATGAATTGTTAGCAGAAGTTTCATCCCTTTCTGTCCTGAGAAAGAAAAATTCCATCGTGCCTGCTGCCTCCAACCCTTCTGGGCCGTGCTTGAGCCAAGGCAGACATTCAGGGTGCTGTCACAGGGTATCACAGTTTGATTTTTGTGAGGTACCTCAGACTTGGGATTGCCTTTTTCCTTCTGAAATACTCAGAGTCCATCTATTTTTGGTGTATGTCTGTAACTACCACCTCCCTGTAGAACTCTGAGCAAGCCAGGATATACAGGATATGTGTGTTAGGGTATATATTTCCATGTGTTTCCTCTTTTACCATTTGGGGAGATACAGTGGCATATACTTTCGTGGATTGCAAATTATAATGCAGAAGAGTTACCTCTACTCTTTTTGAGTAGAGTTTTGAAGTTAAGGAACTTTAATAGTGATTTAATTAATATAAATAAATATATAAAGCGGATCAAGTAATCTTTAACTTCTGGATGTTGTAAAACCTTCTCTTGTAGTTATGATTTCTGGGCAACATTGTTTATATATACAGATATTTATGTATATAAGGTTACTGGAATGCCTATATACTAATTATTTGCATTATTTAATGTCATTGAGAGATTCTTTTTCACACTTTTATAACTTTAAAAAATATTGTTATTTGAGCAACTGAAATATTTTGGAGTAACAGTATACGAGAGACAGGTAGTTCAAGAAAATCAGAGTTGCATATGTCTCTGTTTCTTTTCTTTTTCATGTATTAATTTTATTTGTGTCATTTAGAAGTGTTTTTGGATACGTTTGTATCAGATACTTAAAATTCAGTAATTATATATGAAGCCTGGCTTAATCAGGACTTGGTGACCAATTAGTGCAGTCCCACTGAAGTTTCAGGTGCTTTTCTCATTACACACTCACTGTTGGCACTGTATGCAAAGGATAAGCTGAGTGCCCCCGATGTGCTGTTAATGAGATTTGTCAGGGCTCCCAGTTGCACTGTCTGCCAAACACAAGTGTTGTCACTTACTCTATCAGTAATGGATTGACTTAAGGGCTTCTGCAGATATTCAGAGGGCCTTAGTTTGGAACACTTAAATCTGTTGCAGCTCAAATTGTAGGTGCAGCCGCAGCTCTGCTCACTGTGCTGCCACAGACACGGGAGAAGGACTTCCCTGGCTTTCTGAACATCAGCCTGCATTTAGGCCTTAGACTGATTTAAAATCCTTGTATGTGGTCTTTGGAGTTCTGCAAAAACAGTGCCACTACAGGGTTTGTTTTCAGTCCAGTAAATACACTTTCTCATAGTCACAAATAAAATTGGTGCCCAAAGCCAAAAAAATCTTCAATCTCTCTCCAAAAATAGGTAAGAAAACTTCGATTGAAAGCAGTGCCATTGAATTATTTCTGTCAACAATAATAGCTTTTTCATTTATTTTTCTGACACTTTTATACCTCTTTAAAAGAACTTAATCTTGAAATAAAGCTTTGTTTCATACCACAGTTATGTAGGTTATTTATTCTCAAAGTCTGTTTCCTGAGACTGGTGTTCTCTTAAAAATTTTTGGTAACCTTTAATTTTTGAAGACCCAGACTAAAATGATGGGGGTGGGGGGAGGGAATGGTTTTAAACTGATGAAAAGTAGGTTTATATTGGATATTAGGAAGGAATTGTTCCCTGGGAGGGTGGGGAGGCCCTGGCACAGGGTGCCCAGAGAAGCTGTGGCTGCCCCATCCCTGGCAGTGTCCAAGACCAGGTTGGACAGAGCTTGGAGCAGCCTGGGACAGTGGGAGGTGTCCCTGCCCATGGCAGGGGGTGGAATAAGTCTTTTAAAATACTGCAGAATAATGTGATCTTTGTGCAATACCACATGATCTGTTAGGTGTTGTGCAACCAGGTCCCTTGTTTAAGAAATCATCTGATGGTATAATATAATATAAATGGACTACTTTGTGACTGCTATACAGCAAAAAAAGTTATGGAAATGCTTGGTTTTAAAAGTTAATGGTCTGGAACCATTTATAAAGTTGAAGTGAAAACTGGATTAGTCTTCTGAATGCTTTTAGTGTTCTAATTTACTAAATTGTCAGATTCAGGATAATGGCACAGTTTCAAAGTAGCTTGTCTTTGGTAGAAATTTACTTCTAGTTTAGAAGATAGCAAACTTGAATGAACATTTGATAGATCATATACAATCTAGATAAGGCTGTATAAACCAATTCTTCTGGGTGGGCCTATAACACAAACAAACCTGTGTCTGAACAATGAACAGTGAGCTGTAGGCCTTCCTTTCCAAGGCTAAAGTGAACACTGCAGAGAACCAATGTTCTGATGTGCAGTAATCACAGAGCAGATTCATCCTAAAATGCATCACCATCAGTGAACTGTTGGCAATTGAGGAACACAAATTCTGAATTATGGCTCCAGTCTGTTGGTGAGAGGACAGAAGCAATGCTCACTGCTTCTCCCTTCTGTTTGCTTCCAATGGCTTGTTCTTTGCTCCAGCATAATCACTGTAACCAAACTCTGTCCTAGCTCAGCAATATTGATTTTTAAACCAGTCTAGAACGGGAGGAGCTGCAGTTAGAGCAGTAATGTTTGGTGGGGCAAACTGGGTAGAGTTGGATTAGTAAAGTGCATTAAGAAGCCACTGGTTGTTATTCTTGGATGCTCTCTCTGAGTGTGTTGTAGCAAAAAGCACTGACTGGTGACTGGGCTTTTACTTTTGCTCTTTGAAAAATCTCATAGGGTTAAAAACAGCTCCTTCATTGTAAAGAGGGGCATGATGGGGAGGGAGGGAGAGCTTCTGGCAAAGGATGTGTGATCATTTGCCTGCATACCTCCCTCAAACTGAGGTTTTGGCGTGATTTGTTGAAAAATTTTGCCCTTTGAGGACAGCTCCTCAGGAAAGAGCCTCCTCTCCTCACGCTTGGAGTTGCAGAGCACACTTTGTTCCCCCAGTGTGAACTCTGCACAAGTTCCCTGTGGTCTGAGCTGGACACAGGGCGAGGAGCACAACTGGGCAACTTTCAAGTGCTCTTATTTTGGCAGAGAAGTGACTTGATATGTTTTGAGGATGCACTTAGGAAGTTGAGAAATCCTGGACAAGTGAGCAAACACTGGATAATATTTTGGAAACAAAAACTGGATTCTCTTGCAGTGTGTGGGCCTGAGCTGACTGGATTCCCTTGAAGTGGGATGGACCCACAGCTTTGGACCCACATGTGGGCAGCCCTCTGCTTCACAGTTATGGCAGACAATGCATTTATGTCAAATTTTCTCTCTGAAGAAACAGTAAACAGAGAATGTATCTGTAATACATCAGACTGCATTTAGTCTCTAGACTCTGCCCTGATCATAAAGCTAAGAGTGGGTAATTTCTGAGGACCAGACCTTTTTTTCAGGTGCCCAGCAAAATGCTCTTCCAGTATTGCCAAAGTAATCTTTGCCAAAGCTGTGCTTGATGCTGACTTCTATTGCCATCACATCTGGTGAGGCAGAGGGACAAAACCATGGCTTTTCCTGGGGCAAAACATGTGCTGCAGACTCCTTTGCTGTAATGACACTGCTGTGGATCTGCTGCTACAGGACTTGGATGTGGAATGTGTTCTTCAGGATGTGAAGTGCTGCTTCTGGACTGGCTTATGTCTGTTACAAAGAGTTCACATTACACAGGGAAGAAGCACTCTAAATCCTGAAACTGTTGTATAGAAGTGCCTCAGTCAGTATTTTGGTCAGGGTTCATCTGCCCAGGGAATTGCAGATGAAGTATCCTGTGATCTCAGGTCACGCCTGTGGCAGTGCCTTTTGATCCTGGTTGATCTGTAAGGAAAACCTGACGAGAATTCCTCATGCATCATTGGATTTAGCAACATCTGTGTGAAACTCCTCTGTGCGTGACTTGCAAAATGTTTTCTTCCTACATGAGTAGATCTCCCCTTTTTCCCTCCATCCTTTCTTCTTGCCTCGTTGTTCAAGTTGCCTGTGGGTTTCTGAGAAGCTTTTAAGATTGGGACTGGAAAGCAGTTTTCTCCTGGAGCAGTGTGCAGTGATGGCCACCTCTGAGTGCAGCAGTGCACTGCTAGGCACTGAGTATCTGGGGAAACTGAAACTTGCATGCAGGGCAATTGCCTTCCCTGATTTTCTGTCACTCTGAATGTCATGGTGACAATTCTTTTGGAGTTTCCTCCCTGGGGAGTGGGAGGGAAAGGCATTCTGAGAGAAGTGGGAGCTGTGAGTGCCTGTGTGAAGGTTTCAGGGACTTCCAGAATGTGGTCTCACGAATGATGACATGAGATGGCAGAGTGAGAGACTGGTCCTGGTGGCCAGGATGTCTGCAGGCATGGCAGGACCGTGGGGAGAACAAGCTGGAAGGACGAGGTGGTAATTCAGGGGTAGATTGAATTTCCCACCAGCCAAGGGGATTTTCTGTCTCCTGAGGAAAGCAAGCTGCAAAAATTACTTTGAGGGATCTCATCTCTTTTTAATCCCTTCATGTTACCAGCTGTTAAACACACGGGGAACTGCAAGTGTTTTTGGGATGATGATGTCAGTACATCTAATTATATAATTTCCATCTGCTGACTGGAAAGCTGAGGGAGAAGAGCTGAAGGAAGAACATTAAAATATCTTTTTTTTTTTTTTGTTGAAGGATCCAACAGTCTAAAATATGACTGGATGTCTAATGTACAGAATTATCTCTTTACTAGTTTTCAGATTTTGTAGAAACACGTCTGTGTGCTCACACAGTGTTGCTGAAACCACATTTAGATCTGACATTTTGAAGAACAGTTCCCTAGGACAGGGACATACAGGGTAATTATTTACTGCCCTGCCCAATTCCTAGAAAAAGGTTTTATTTAGGAAGGAGTGGAGATGTTGCCTGAAGAATATCAGATTCTGCCTGCTTTGGACCCAGCCATGAGACAGATGTAGCATTTGGCCAAGTCAGATAAAAATCAGTGTAACACAGTTACTCTGGGCATTTCAGGAAGCTGCCTGTGCTTATGTGCTTCTCATTTCTTAAAAAGAAATATACCCAGATACTCTTCATAAATAATGCCTTACTATAAAAATGGTCTGTAGCAGTGGTCAAAAGTGGAACAGCTTAGAGAAGCCTCTTCAGATCATGCCAAGAATTCAGTTATTTTTCTGTACACTCGGTCAGGTTCCTGCTGGGTTTGACAATACAACTTGACATTTTTTTATGTTTAACAACCGTTGATGAATTTTTCTTTTGTACATTTAATTGAGTTTGAACCCACAGAGAATTTCAGCCTGCATAAATACTTGTTGGTAATTAATACCATAGCTCATTTATGCAATGGGTGGAAAAAAGGTTGGGGTTTTTGGTTTAATTTTTTCATTTATTAGTGTACTTGTTAGGGCTCCTACTTCCTGTGTGAAGGAGAGAATGTAACTGTCTGTATCCTTTTTTGTCTCAATCCTTTTGATTTTAGTACAAGTCTGCCCTCTCCTTGTTCAGTTCATCTCCTTCACAATGACAACTCCTTCTGTTCTTTGTATGGAATTATTATTATTATTGCCTCCTTCTCATTTTCTTTATGTTCATTTATATTGAATTTCGTTTGTGTGTGGCTTTTTGTATTTTGGGGTTTTTTTTCTGTTGTTCTTCTTCCCCCTCATCCAGTCTCTGACTTCCCTGAAGTTGTACTATAGTTCTTTGCCTTGAATTTTTCATATTTTTCCAGTATCATAATAGTAGCAGAATCTGTTACTGTGCTGTTTGCCTTCTTCTTGTAATTCTCATTATTTAGCCTTAATGATTGTGACGTTTCTTTTGAATGCAAAGTTAAGTCAAGGACTGTGTCTCAATGCTGGGAAGAAATCAAAGAAGGCTAAGTGATCTCAGGAGAGGCACTTAAGTAGCTGTAGTGTTTGTCTAAGAGAGGGAATTAAAAGAACTAATTAAAATGAGCTGGAGCACTTTATGAACTGCCCACACAGACCTGTTTAATACAGTTCAGTCCAAACCTGTAGCACTTGTACTCATGGTAAAAATGAAGAGAGAAATAAATACCTCACTGGTGGAAGTTAGCATAGAAAAAGCTATTCTAAGTGAAGGAATTAAATATTGGGAACCAGCTGATTGAGAAATTCTACTGGCCAGTGAGTTTAATTGTCCATTCCTCCACCCTGTGCATCACATGTTAATTTTATTTACAGGAGATAACACTGTTAATGACAGTAAATCTCTCTTCTTCTGTTATAGTGGCTGTTTTATGAAATAAAAGGTGCAGAGTAGCAGGATTTTCTGTTGTACTTCATTATTCTTAAGGCCACTCTTCTTACAACTCCATGAACGTTCCCAGTTGTGTCACACACACACACTGGAAATTTCAACTGCATTTCCATTTTCCCTTTATGCAGCATTTATGATCTTTGAAGATTCATTTTGGATGTAAATTACCAGTTCAAGAGTATAAAAAGAGAAATCTATTTAATGTTCCAATTTTGAATGACGGTTTTGCATGAGTGGAGATGATTTACTTTGAGTTAAAAAATAAACCAGTCAATCTTTTTACAACGTATTGTCACAATAGAGATCTTGAAATAGGAGTGTTAGTTTGGTGGGGTTTTGTTTTGCTCATGTTGCAAACTGCAAACCACTGTTTTGAGACTGGACTGGCTTTGGTTTATGGCAAGTTTTTTGTTATCATTCTTTTGATGATATATTTATATCTAAGGACACCTTCATATATTGCAGCTTTGTCATTTGTATTGTACTACAGAAAAATCAAAGTCTCCTGGAGAACAGATGGACCAATAAACTCCACCAAACCTCCATACTTACTTTAGAATCTATTTCTGGTACAGTGCAATCAACAGCAACAAAGAATTAAAAATAGCAGTGCTTTATTTTAGGCTGTCCTGAAGCCTCTGTGCTGTGTGGCAAAGTGCTTTGTGTCACTTACGTGCTCGTGTGACCCATCTGCTCCTTGGAGGTGGATCTTTTCTCTCTGGTTTTTGTTCTGAACTGCTCTAATAAAGCTGGGCACACAATTTCCTTGCTGTCAAACTCAAGAGATTAAACCAAGAATACTTGGCTTGCACCACCTCTGGAGCTGGGGGATGTCGTTCTGTCCTCACCCTGCCATGGGACAGGAACTTTGGGGAAACAGTTGTTTCACACTTCAGGAATTTCAGAGATCTTTTAAGAGGGTTCAGCAATATTCCTTCAATGAAGACATTCATAATTTGAAGAAATAATTTAGACAAAAGCCTTTAAAAAATAATATTTTCTATAGATGTTACTAACCAATGAGAATCACAACTGAAGTCAAGTACTTACACAGTTGGCAATGTTGCATTAATTTCTCCTGTGTTTACATTTTGCAGATACATCCTTCACTGGAATTTCACTACTTCATTTTCAAAAATACTAAGCTGACTTTATCGATGTGATTTTACTGTTAAGCTTTTAAATATTATTACTTTTCCTAAAGGTCTCTATGAAAGCCAGTCAAGTGAATTTTTACATACTGCGTTGGTAGCATATTAAACCAAATAAATAGATTAAAGCAGCTTCTAGTAAAAAGTACACTGGAAATGTAAGCATGTATTGAGCAAGACAAAGATATGGTTGGTTACACACACAAACCAACCTGGGGATCAGAGGCAATCAGCCCTATTTATGAAACAGTCAGATGGCACTGCTAAATAATATCAGTGTCATCCTGCCAGAGGCAGCAGATTGCCACCTGGGCTGGGTGAAAGAATCACGTCTCTGCTCCTGTTCCAAAATCTGTAAGATATTTTATGTTGTACTTAAAAATCTTGTGTTTGGAGGCAGTTAATAGCATCTCTGTGGTTTAATGTGCAGGTAGCTGCTTGTAGGGTTTGCTGGCACAATCAGGCACCTCCTCATGTTTCTGTCAGGGGGAATTGAGCATTATTTGTTTCTTCAAGATGCTGCTTGGTGTCCTTTTTTATCTTACAGCAACCAATTGCTTTTAAAACCTAGCTCTGAAGTGATGTAAGTCCCGTGTTCAGAAGTGAGTAAAAGATATTAAATCCAACTGAGGGTTTGTGAGATTTAGTATTTTAAAAGCCTGAGTGGATTTTTTTGAAAAGTACTTAAACTTTTTTAGAAAGCTTTGTATGAAAGCCTTAATTTTGTCAGTCCTGTTAGTTTTCCTTTGCAGCTTCTCAAGTAATTCCTATTAAATGAGAAAGGCTTATCCACCTGGTTCTGAGAGTGGCAATAGAAATACAGATTTGTTAAAATGTTTCATTATGGATAAAATTATTTAACTCTACATTCATAGGGCTGTTTGTGAGTATGTGCACATAATCTCAAACACAGTTTTTATGCACACAGTTTCTGTCAGCATGTTAGAGAATATGGTTTGTGGGCAAAAACCCCTGAGCTGACACACGGCTCTTCCTGGCTCTCTTGTTTTGAAACAATTCTGGAGCATCTGTCATTGTTTCACACAATTTCCTGTAAAGCTGCCTGTGGCAGTTGCACTCATTCTTTATTACCCAAGGGCTTTGCAAGCTATAAAATAATGTATCTGACTACCTAATAGCCTAATATTCAGCCTTCCCAGGAGAAGAGGGAGTGGAAAGCTGGTTTAACTTTCTTTTTTGCTGACCATGCAAACCTGACCCTGTATGAGGGGCTTTTATCTGTGTTGTCAATGAAGTCAAAGGATTTCCTGTGATAATGGCTTTTCTTAGCTGTGAGATGGCTCCTTCCATGTTCCAAAGAGTGGCACTGATCAAATGATATTCAAGTCCTGCCTTCACACAAATGGCACATCTGTATGTGATTCTCTTTTTAACAACCCCTTGCTTTTCTGCTTTGTTTATTAGTTTAGAGGCCCTTTGTGCTGAAATATACTCTAAAAACAGTCCAAAAATGTGATGCCTACGGGTGCTGGACTCTGCCTGTAGGATCCTTGCTGCATATGCACACACATTACATCATCTGTACATAGCTATAGATAGATTGCTGCTGCTGCTCTTCTTTTTAACCAGATTTTTTCGTTAAGGAGAATAGTTTTCAGATATTTTTAGTTGAAAACCAAAATGCATATACAGAGCTGCTCTTCTATTTTCTAGTTGAATAAATGAATGCTATTCTGTAGAAATTTTTCTGTAAAAACCTAAATAACAGCAATTAGAATTAATTTAAATTTCCTAAGCCTAATGGTATTGCTTTAAGATCAATATGTGGTGAACGCTTCACTATTAGTTCATTTGGCATGACAACAGTTCCACTGGGGTTACTTATAAAACCTTATTTAGGTATGTTTGAAGAATTAAATCATGCTTGTGTGGATTGGGGCTGGAAAACCCCAACCACAGACCTACTGCACCAGTGCACCCTATAACTCAGTACGATCAACTACTAACAACCCCCAAATACAACAAAGGACTTGTCCTAAAAAATCAAAAATCATAGAGCAAAGGAATACTTAACCACTGTTTAGATTTTTGTCTTTCAAATGAGTTCCTTGGAAATACAAAAACGTTGGTGTGGGTTTGAGGTAAATCTTGTGAGTAATGCCAAGTGAAGTGCTGAGGGCAATGGTCAGGGGACAGGGTTTGGGGGTGAATTCCTCACAGAGCACCGGGAATGCCATCTGTGTTGCCTTGCTCTTTGCTGCTGAAAATTGTTATCCCCTGGTAGCTAGTTTTCAAGGTTATATTTCTGTAAACATGGCCATGTTATTCTAACTCTATCTTATCATATGCATTCCTTTCTCATGGACACAGACCCTTGATGGACATTTCCTTTGACCACTGTAGTTGAAGGAGGAAGAACTGATTTCCTCCAATGAATAGTGATTTCCAAAAGGGTATAAAAATTAAAGAAGGTGGGTCTTGTGCCCCTTCCTTCCTTCCTTTCCTTTGAACCTGAACACAGCTGTCTCTGGCTCTTCTTTCTGCGTTGTCAGCATCACCATCAGTGCAGGGAGCTCTGAGCTGGGGGAAAGCAGGAGCTGGGCAGTGCGGTTTGGGTGGCTCAGTTGTACCATCCTGTGGCACCGTCCTTGGCACCATCCTTGGCACCATCCATAGCACCATCCATGGCACCATCCTTGGCACCCTCCTGTGGCACCCTCCTGTGGCACCATCCTTGGCACCATCCTGTGGCACCATCCTTGGCACCATCCTTGGCACCATCCTTGGCACCATCCTTGGCACCATCCTGTGGC
>VZRZ01008696.1:744132-789622 GCA_013398175.1 Climacteris rufus | reverse complement strand
TTGGAACAGCACACAAACCTGTGCCACCACCACAGGCAGATCATAACAAGCCTGAAAGTTTCAACCGTTTGGTTTCTCTCCGTGGGTGAGAATTCAGCAGGAACTGATGGCTGCAGCACATTCCTGCCTCTGGAATTGCCTGGCCTGGCACAGATCCTGACTCAGCCCTGGGGATGGCAATGCAGGCCAGGGCACAGCACTGGGCCCTGCAGAGGCTGAGCTCTCGGAGGGCTTGCACAAAGTCCCCACAGCTCTCAGACTGGAGAAGCCAGGAACTGCTGCATGCTGAGGATGGGTAAAGATGCTGCCTTTCCTTTCCCTGGGACTCCTTTTGTGTCCCTCGGTGTCCCTTGGTGTCCCTTGGTGTCCCTTTGTGTCCCTTTGTGTCCCTTGGTGTCCCTCTGTGTCCCTTGGTGTCCCTCTGTGTCCCTCTGTGTCCCTTGGTGTCCCTCTGTGTCCCTCTGTGTCCCTCTGTGTCCGTGGCCCACGGTGGGAGGGTGCTGCTCACGAGGGCTCTGCGTGGCTCAGCTCACTCAGCAGCACTGGCTGCAGTTTCAGTCCTGCCAAGGCACAGAATTGGTATTTCAGGCATTTCTATAAAATTCTTCTCACCACAGAAATGTTTTTGTCCGGTAATGGGGTTGGGATTTTTTCTTTTCATTTTCAGACAGAACCTTGTTCTTAATTCAAGGGGAAAAATGAGGAGATAATGATTTATATTATAACATTACTTGGTGGAGCTGAAAACACAAAGTCTTGCATTTGATATGAGAATAATTATTTTTCCTTCTTGTGATTTTTCTTGAATTGTGTTCTTGGAACATACTTCCTTTAGGTTTCAGATAATTTGTTTATTGTGTGTCTATGTAAATGTTTAAAATGCAACAAATCTTGGACTGATGTACAAAAATAATATTTTCCTTTAATTTCTACTTGAGCCTCGTGATTTCAGGAACTGTTTTCAGCTTATTTGAAATAATTTTTCTTTTCAAACTTTTTGCTTGGTTGAGCAGCTTATAGAAGAGGTGAACTCCTTGGCTCATTTTCAGATTTACTTTATTGTTTAAATACAGAAATCCTACATTCATTCTGATACCCCTTAAGGTGTTATTTCATGGGAAAGCAAAATGCCCTGTCCCATTCTAATATTGGTGAGATTGTGAGTGGTTTTAATAGACAAAAACCCTCAATATGTTGGGTTTTTTCCTCCTCTTAAGATTGTCGTGCTGGAGGTTACTGTCTTGGGATGTTGTCTGGTACCTTTGTTACCCATCTGAGGAATGATTTCCTTGGCTGATGGATCCATCTCTCCCTGTCTTTGACACTCAGTTATTTCCATGTGCCTCATAAAGAAATGAGAAGAGCAGTAGGTAGGTGAGGACCAGAAACTAACAAAAATTTAACTAATTATGTGTGACCTGCAATTGTCATTTAAAAATCCCCCAAACTTTCAGGATATGATTGGGAGCTGGAGATCTGAGAGTGACTATGGTTGACTGAATTGTGCATCTTTAATACTTCATATCCCTGCTAATGCAGTTCTTTCTCCATTCCTAAATGTGATTTGTGTGCCACCTGTTTCAACTGCAGTCACTCTCCAGGGACATCAAATGGGAGGCAGAATGTAGGAGCTGAATTATTTGGAGAGGATTCAGTGATTGACTTAAATGTAAAGGGATTAATTGGTCTCTAAATTAGTCAATTAAACTGTACTCCAAAAGTGGAAAGATCACAAATGCATGGCAGTGAATAAATTAATGCATTTTTCATGGTTTTAGAATTTTCTACATGTTGCTTAATTTGTTTTGAATCATAAAATTTATTCCATTAATTGTGATCATGCTGCATAATGGACGCATGTGAAATAATTTTGTGCAGCCATCCTCCTAAAGGACAGCTGGTAGCAGGCTTACAGCACGAATTTAAATGTGTATCAGGAGGTGTTTACAGCTTTTGCAGGCTCTTTTACACACCATACAGCAAAGGATAACAAATTTTCTCTGAGTCCATGCTGTAAAATGAACGATGTTCAGGTCTCTTAAAACTTTGTTCTGTGTAACTCATTAAACCTTGTCCTCCTCAATAGAGGTGTGAAGGACATTTTAGGCTTAGTCCTTGGTGCTTGTGCAAGGAATTATGGAGAGGTTTAGGTACTTGGCTTTGCTTTGTCATTTTGGGGGTTGTTTTATGCTTGGAGTTTGTTTGCTTGATGTTAATTTCATCAAGGTACAGTTGAGTGTTACTTTCTTTCATTTTGCAGTAGTGCTGTTGTCCTGCCACATTTCAGAGTTCAGCTGCAAGTCCTAGGAATATTACAGATCTCCATCAGGATTTATATCTCGTGTTCTGTCATTGAAAATACTGGGTTATTATTATGGGTTTATAATCATGTAAAGATAGCAGAAGATTTGGTTTGTGAAAGAAATGAACACAGAAGGGAATCAAGGCTTCCAGCACTTATAACTCCTTTTGCAGTTGCCACTTTTAAACTGCTGTGAGATGGTCAGAAGTTCCCCAGCTCACATGTGCTGAGAGCACAGCTGTTTCCTCACTGAAGAGCTCCCAGTGCTGGTGTTCACCTGCCAGAAAAATTAAACTTTGCTTATACTGGAAAGTGGGTGCAGGGACATAATACCTGAACCCTCTGCATTTCTTTTAAGGTTGTGTGAATCTGTGACATAAAACTCACCATATAATGATTTACCTCTCCTTTTCCCTTGAGGAGCGCATGGTAAGCAGCTCTTTGAAAGCACAAATCAAAACTGCATTAATAATTTTGAGATTTTGAGAACAGTATTCTTCCTCTTCTGTGTTGAACAAACTGGGTAACCACAGTTCCCCCTGTTGATGTACTTGCTTTGTGAATGAAGCTGATAAATGTAATTCCATGTGCAGTGAACTTAATGATGAGGTATGTGTTTGTGACCCTTCTTCCCCTTCAGATTGCTGGTTTTTCCCCAGGAATATCCTTTCTGAATGGCCTTAATCTAATATAATGCTACTTTGGATAATAGCTCTCAGCTTGCATGGGGCGAAGGGGAGAGGGTGCATTAACCTACATTAGCAGACAGCAAAAACGAGGCAGTGCTGAGGCCTTGCAGAGGAGGGGAGGAGCCTCTGACAGGCTGGGATTTTTGTGTAACTCACACATCCAAAGGATGCTCCGTGTTTGGGCTCTGCTTGGTGGCTGTGGTGGCAGAGCCTGTGTGCTCGTCTGGAGAGCATCCCTGTGACTGAGACAGCAAGCAATTTAAATTGGGATAGAGCACATGAATTGCAGTGTCTGTTAACTTGGGAATTACTGTGCACTGTTCCCATGCCAGTGCTGCTTAACATACCCCCAAAGCAGGGAGAGACAAGCCTGGCTGCTTGTGAGAAAACTGGGTTCTTTGCTTATGAGAAACATTTGTTTTTTCTTGATGAGATTTTAGTTTTCACTATTTTTGAGCCCCATTTTTAGGATTTGTGTAGAACTATCAGATGGTTCTACAAGAGCCCCCACAAATGGGGCTCAAAAATATCTTGGAAAATTTGGATGAAATAACTTTAAGGCTGCACACAAACCTTCCCTAATTTAAACCCACAGTGTAAACAGGAGTAAGTGGGCTGTGTCTGCTTCACTTTCTTCCCCACACTATGAGTCTGGAATGATCTGATGTTCATGTATTATTTCCCCTTGTACCTTACACCTGCTGGTCAGGGTTCTTGTAGAGCATTGACAGCTAGTTTTGTTCTCATATTTTTAGTTTTTAGGTTTCCCCAGCCTGGTTGGCACAGCACTGGGTGGTTGTTCAGCTCGGTGTTCCCACGTGAGGGAATGTTTGGTAACTGATAACTCAGAGCTGTTATTTGTAAGAACACCACGTGTGTTACATAAACAAACACTGTGACCTTTCAGACTCTGCATGCATAATAACAGAGTAGCCCTGTAAAACACACACAGCAATGCTCATCCACGTCACACTGCTCATTCAGGTTGCAGGGTATTTAGAGTAATAATTTCTAACAAATGACTGGAGATCAAAGCCATTTCAAGGCAAAATAGATTATCAGAGGCATTACATTTCTAGCTTTCAGAGCTAATAGTGATATAGATCAAGACAGAATTTAGGTAATTTATGATGATTTGTTACAAATAAAATTCTGTGTTATCCCATGTTAATGCTTTTAAATGTTTTGAATCAGTAGAGCACAGACTGGTGACAAACTTAACTGTGGCTTTGAGGGAATCTGTGCTACAAGGACATCTTAAAGTGAGGAATTGTCTAACAAAATTACTAAGGGATCACTAATGACCTGTGGCTTTACTCCTAGAGCAGCATTAATTTATGGAAATGAAGCTCCCAGTGTAAATGTGGTTTGATACTCCTCTGTACCAGAGTGTTAAATACCCTTTTGATTTCTATGCTGAACATGACTTCATCACTGACTGAACACACAACTTGTGCCATTTGGGTGTGAGACTGAAAACTGAGCTGACTGAATGTGGATGAAGTCCATCACCCCAATGGCCAGCGTGCAGCAGCTGCTCCTTTTGGAGCAGCACAACACAAATATGAATGGCAAGGATAAGATTTTTACCCACTTTGACTGCATCTTTGTGAGTGCAAGGAAGGCATTTCCAAAGCTTGGGCTTAGGTGGGTGTGTGACCCAGCAGTGAATCCTGGCAGGCAGTGAGGGCAGTGGAGCTGGAGCTGAGAGCCAGGGTAGGTGGTGGCTGTGCTACCTGTGATGGAGCTGCCATGCAAAGCTGCAATTTGAGGGAACCCAGCCTTTCAACTTTGCAGGACTGAGCTGTTAAGGAAAGGTCAGTTTATGCCTTAGGCTGAAAAAAATGGCATAGCTGGTTGGCAAAGCTCCATCAGTGCTCGTCAGGCTCGTTCCTGAGTTGGGGGTTATTAATATTCAAAAGGATTTTTTTCAGTCCTGATCTCCAGAGCGCAACTGCTCATGACAATTCTGAGGCCTGGGTGGTATTTAATAAATGCTGAGACTAACAGCACAAAAAGAGGGCTTTTCTGGAGTTTCCACATGTAACTAACATGTAACTTATTCATGTGCCATGAATAAGTTATGGGTCACGTTGAATATTCGAGCTTATCTGCCTGCATTCCTGTTTTAAAGGTATTAGATCTTTTATGGAAATGAATTTTCCAAAGGACCCATTTCAGACCCTGTGTGAAAACACAGTGCTTCAGACAGAGAGAGATGGCAGGAGGGTGATAGCAGCAGGGATTGTAGAAGCTTTATATGCAGTTTTTCCTGATGTGTTGGTATTTTGATTATGCTAAAGCAAAAAATACTGCATCCATTCTGACAATTTTCTAGGTAATTATAATTCATTTTGTAGCTGTCACCAGCTGGTACTATTGTTTATAGAATACCTGGTAATGCTGGTAGAGATACAAGCAAGTTCCTGATTTTTAAGGACATATATCTCAAGAACCTCAGAATTTCTAGTGAAAAATATGTGTTTGTTTTGGCATTAACCTGAAAATAACTTTGATAACCTCCATGTTTCTTTTTTTGGTATGCATTTATATTGAATTTTAAAGTCTATCTCCTGTATTACAATAGAAATATGGTCACAACAACTTCTGTGTTTCCTAAATAGGGCAGGAGCCAGTGTCTCATCATGATGAATTTTAATTCATAATGGATATAATAAACTTGCAGAATCACTTTGTGGTACTGACATCTTAAATAATTCAAAAGAGTTGTAGTTCTAAATCAGCACTACTCTGAAGTGTAGCACAAATGTAAAAAAAAAAATAATGGATTCAGTAATCCTCAGTGCCTCGAGCTACACAATGTGGCATGGTGCTGACTGCATCACTCCCCATTCCTCTGCCAAGGAGGAACGTTCAGTGGGATTGCATTGCAGAAAGTTTCATTTCATGGGTCCAGGAGACTCTTTGGGTTTGGCTGCTTTTATGTGGTATTGATTAGATTTAGTAAAAATCAGATTTTATTAAAAAATGATAATTCAGAGCATAAAATGTTTAAGTGATCTGAATTTCTGTTACAGGGAAACTGCCTCTGTTTACCTGCTCCATGACCTCAGTTTATCTGCTGCAGACAGTCTGGTTCTAACCTAATGTGCCTTCAGTGTCCCTAACGGTGGAGCATTGGTAGGAGGATGCACTCGCTCCTCACCCCTGGAGCAGCACTGCTGGATTCCTGGGGCTTGACCTGCCTGGGACATCCAGGGACATCCCCCTGGAGATAAATCACAGCCCCTTTGCAGAGCAGGAATCCTCCACAGTCCTTTCAAACAGCTTGAGCTTTCAGCATGAAAACCAAAAACCTGCATAGCCATGCTCTGACTTTAACGGGTTTATTTTCATGTTGGCAGGTGCACTGAGCAACCTTTTGTGCCATTTGCCATTGTGCCATCTTTCTGCATCCATGGGGTGAGGAAAAATGCTGTTGTTGATCCAAGGACCTGCCTTCCTTCTTGCTCCATGTTGCCTTTGGTGTTATGGATACCAATAGCAGAGGTTGTCTCTGAATGTGGAGAAAAGATTTATATTGCAGTGGTCATGGCAGCCCTGCTGCCTGGTTTAGTCATTCAGGGTGTTATTTTGGGTTATTGCTTCAGTAACCATCAATAGTCTAGGAATGACTTCATCTTGAAAATTGTGAGAAAATTTTAGATCAGAACAGCATATTTTGAGAAGTCATGTTATGTGCACATGTGCAGCTAATAATAAATCAATACATTTCCATTTTCAACATGGAAACCTTCTTTGATATTGAGAAAAAAGGGTTTATTGTGAGTATTTTGGGGAGATGTTAATCTGTTTATGGTGCAGTATTACACTGAGGATCACAGCAATAAAACTCCTTCAGTTGTTCATGGAAGGAAGTCTCACAATGCCAGTACACTGGAGGAGCTCCTTATGCATACAGATTATCCATTAATTAAAAAACAAGCTAAATATTAAACACTGCTTTAAGATACTGTAAAAACATGCTTATTTCTACGTGTAGCTTTCAGGGCAAGAATGGAATGGCTGCTGCTGTAGAAGCTGTTGCTCCTGCAGAAGCTGTGGGGCAAAGCTCAGCTTCCCTGAGTGCCAGCTCCTCAGCAGGAGCACTGTCCCTGTGTCCCTCCCTGCCAGCCTGGCCCTGTGCTGTGCTCTGTGACAGTCCAGTGCATCTCTGCCAAACACAAACGTGGAGCTGTCCCAGGGTGAGACACTGTGATGACCCAGGGTGAGACACTGTGATGAGGCAGTGCAGGAAATGGGAGCAGCTTGTGCTGTGCTCCCACCAAAGGTTCCAGATGCTGGATGTGACCTTTCCTCCAGCAAACACCCGATGTGGGCCTTGTTCTTGGCGAGGCTACAGTAGACTGACTCCTCACAGTGTTGGCTAATGGCATGTGCAGCAGTGTCCCCTGCACTTGTGGAGGTGCTGTTTGCCCTGTCAGGCTGCAGATTGATGGATCCATCAGAAGAATAAACCCCCGTGTCCCTCCAGGCTGACAGCTCATCTCATGCAGACGTTTGTACACAGGGAAGGGTGGGAGGTTGGGCAAGATGGGATCAGGGAGAGAATCCCTTAGTGAGGGGTGTGTTAGCCTTGGCAAGGGGCTGTGCTGGTGACAGCTGAGGGAGTGTTGAGATAATAAGTCTGTAACACAGCAAGTGTTTAGATAATGTTATCTAAATGCTTGCTGCATTGTGAAACTGTTAGTGCTTTACTTCACCGCTGGAAAAACATCAGAGGCAATTAATATTTATACCCAGTTTCTGTGTCTGCATCTCATACATTAAAAAAAAATAGTCCAACAGAATATGTGAGACAACATATGGACTTACAAATACCATTATTAAAAGACCTGGAAATTCTAGGAACTGATGTTCTCTTCCCCCCTCTTTTTATTTCTTTGAGGTGGGGAAGAGAAAGAGATAACAAAATAAAGAGAAAAAGAGTCATTGCCAAAGGAAAATGATTTAATCTGCAACTTGGCCTCCTGTATTATTCTGTGCCATGCAAAAATGTGTGACTCTGGGCAGATATGTGTAACCAGGTATCAGTTTCCCTTGTTCATGAGCCAATAGTGTGTTCACCTGAAGAAAAGATGTTTGCAGTCCTGTGAGACAGTGAAATAATAGCCCCACATGGTTTCAGCTGGGTGTTCCTTCCCCTGGGACAAGCTGGAGCTGCAGGGCAGTGGGAGCCCCCAGCCCTGTTCAGCTGGGTGTTTGTTCCTTCCCCTGGGACAAGCTGGAGCTGCAGAGCAGTGGGAGCCCCCAGCCCTGTTCAGCTGGGTGTTTGTTCCTTCCCCTGGGACAAGCTGGAGCTGCAGGGCAGTGGGAGCCCCCAGCCCTGTTCAGCTGGGTGTTTGTCCCTTCCCCTGGGATGACCTGGAGCTGCAGGGCAGTGGGAGCCCCCAGCCCTGTTCAGCTGGGTGTTTGTTCCTTCCCCTGGGACAAGCTGGAGCTGCAGGGCAGTGGGAGCCCCCAGCCCTGTTCAGCTGGGTGTTTGTTCCTTCCCCTGGGACAAGCTGGAGCTGCAGGGCAGTGGGAGCCCCCAGCCCTGTTCAGCTGGGTGTTTGTCCCTTCCCCTGGGATGACCTGGAGCTGCAGGGCAGTGGGAGCCCCCAGCCCTGCTGAGCTGCAGGCCCAGGAAGGGGCCGGTGTGTGCAGTGCCAGCACAGGCAGCTCGGGGCTGCTGCTCCCTGTTGCAGGGTGGGTCTGTGTCTGTGGCCACAGAGAGAACCCAGCTGGGGGGTCCCATGCCCAGTGCAGAATGGGGGCTGTTGCTGTCCTATCCAGAAAACTCTGCAATTGCCTCCTGCCTGGAAATGCTTTCCTTTTCGGTTTAGTTGTGGTTTTGAATGCACAGTTTCCCTTAAAGGCCAGAAAATGTGTCCTGGCCTTTTTCATGTGCTGCTCCAGGTGCTCCTCTGCTGTCTCGGTGTGTGTGAGGAAGCTTCCTCTGCTACCAGAGCTGCCTGGCAGGTCCCTGTGGATCCCAAACTGGACCGTGGTGTGTCCTGGAGGAACGTGCTGCTGGGGATGTGGGACTCAGAGCAGCACATCATTCCCTCGGGGAAGGGGACTGCCTGCACCGGGCACTGGCCACACTGAAGGTCACGGCACTGGACCGCAGGCTCTGCCTGCTCTAACATCGAGCCAGGTGGCCTTGCTCCCTTCCCATGGTGGGAGCTTCTTCAAATTCAGACTTCTCTGGGGGTGTTTATTTCTAGAATATTTAAAAAGAGGTGATTTTCATACCGGATTTTTAATTTACTCTGACTTGTTCAAGTGTTTTTGACTGTAGGGGTGTCCAGGTGCTGCCACCTCCTGCCCGGATCCCACTGTGACCTGCTCCTGTCCTTTAACGACTTCAAAGGAAATGACTTTATTATGCTCTCACTTACTCTTCTGTTTCAAATTTGCCTTTTTCTGCCTTCTCTTTTGTAGTCCACATCAAACAAGTGATTTGACTGTTTTCCTAATGCCTGTGCCTTTGCCTTGCTGCTGCCTCTTTCCTGACATCAGACTTGATGAAGCTATTTTGGGGTAACTCTGACTTGATGGCTTTCAGATCCCAGCCTTAATTTTGAGGAGAATTAAAGCAACAATACAATTTATTGGTCATAAAATATAATTAATAGTTACACAATCAGTGGTTGTAAGGACAATTGCTTATAAAGTAAAGGAGGAACAAGGGATTGCCAGCAGCCTGGAGGGCAGGGGATGGGAGCTCAAGCTCCTCTGTGGAGAAATAAATATTTAAAAAATCCTCAGCCCTGAAATTGTTCTAAAAATAGGATTAATATGTACAAATACAGGATTCTTAATTTTTCATTATATCTTTCTAAGAAACCTTTAGTATTAGTCTGGCTCCCACTGCGCATTGCAGGTGTGTCAGGAGGTTGCAGTGTTTGGGCCAAAGCAAGCTAAGAAACTGTGCACTGCATGGCAGCAAGGGCTTTTCAGGGAATGGTTTCATGTCATCAAAAATATAATGATAACATTCTTGTCTTAAAACTACTTTTTAACATCCCTCTAATAAGAAGAAAAAATTGGTTGTGTTTGATTAAGGTTTTTTGTAGATTCTTCTTCCCCAAATCCCAAAGTAATTGTTACTGCCAGGCTTTATTATTGTTTTCTTGAAGTAATTGATTTCCACATTTGTGGTGTATTTGGAAATCTGTGAGGTGCAGTTTGACTTTATGCACAGATGTACATTAGTGCATACATGCCAAACTCTTCTGAGTTGCAGTATCTTGGCAATTTTTTTATTTACAGTTGGAATGCAGAGTAGCAGAAGTTCCTCTGGGTATTTATCTAAACCTCCCAACAAATGGAAACAATACCTGAATCCATCAGTAGTTCTTTCTCTGCCAGTGTTGTGGAGTTTAAAGAGTCAGGTTTTCATAATCCTCATCTGATTTTTATACACAAGTAAATTTAATGTAATGTTGTTTTCTTTAAGTCATTTATAGTAACTGAGGAATTTGCATTCATAAAGATTATGGGAAGTCCTAAATATTACATTGCCAAGGTATTCAACTATATTTTTAGGCATTTCAAAAGTTACCTGAGGTAATGAAGATCCCAGAGGAAACACCTGAAAGACAGATAATGTCAGCTGCAGGTGATTAGGTGCCAAATTGCAGGTTTGAAACTTTATTTGAAGATTTTTCTGTGTTGTGGAGAAAAAAATACCTGCAATACTTAGAAGGACACAGATCTTTTGTTACAAAAGACTATGTGACATTGCTATTTCTTTGTATTTCTGTTAATAGGTGCCTTCTATTTAAACATTTGTTTTTATTTTAGCACATAGGTCTCAGGGAATATAGTGGAAATACTGTTGAAGGTACATGCTGCAGTGTTCTTCTGGCTGAAGACTACAGTGCTCAGCTTTTTTCCCACCTCAGCCTTAGTGCTGGAAATAACATATATATTCTATATGTTCTATCCATTCCCTTTGGGAAGATGACAGCCTAACCAAGGCAGCCATCAGGCACCTGGAGAGCAAAGAAGGGTTTATGAAAAAGCACCTGTGAAAGAGAGTTCCTGCATAGTCTGACCACGGTACTGTTAGATTTGCACTCTTTTCAAATGCTTCTGGTTTTTATAAAATAAGATGAAAAGAACAGGTCTTAATTAAGTTTGTGTTGTGAAAACTTCTGCAGCTGCCACTGCCTCTGGTGGCACTGGTTGTATGCCTGAAAAAAGCCAAGGAGAGGAAGAAATTCAAACCCTCAAACTCTTAACTGGTAGGGTAAATCCTAATAGTGTTAATACTGAATTAATCCAGCTGAAATATATTTCAGGCTAAGTTCATGGGCACATGGCTGGGCATTTTCACTTTATACCACACCCAAGGCATACATCATTTTAAATACTCCCAATATATTTTTTTTCCTAATGCATAGGGTGCTTCAGTCTGGCTCGGGTTTCTGACTTGGAACATCTTGTAGGGAATATCTGGCATCTTGTGTCCCCCTGTTAGGATCAGGAATGCCTGGTGGCCTGCTCAGGAATGTCACCTGAATTCCACACTTTGGTCCTTCTTCTTTGCCTCTGGGTAGGAGCATTGACTCAAACCATGCCTCTGACTGCTCTGTGTTCCTTGTGTCATTCATTAATACATGCAAGGTGAATGTATAGTGCAGCCATGCACAATTAGTAGCATTTTTATTATTGTACTGGTTCTGAACTGACAGCTTGAGGTATTCCAAGAGACTTTGGGGAGTGGGGGAGATTATTTGGAAGCCATTTCATGTGCCTTTCTGGTGGTTCCTGATATTTTTGTTACCTGATCAGAAAAAGTACAGAAATGAGGATGTTTAAAAACCTGCAGAGGTACTGGAGTGGCTTCTAAAAAGCCTGTCAGCTTCAGCTTTTGAACTGGGTTGAAATAGGTCTAAATAAAATAAAATTAAAAATCAGTCTGAACATGGTGCTGAATGTTTTTCGAACTCTGGTCTGATCTGCATTTTATGTTCAGCTTTTTTCTGGTGCCTTTGTTGGTGCAATGGGCAGTGGATCTGGTAGGAAAACTGGATACTGATGACGTTAGAAGTGGGAACCTGAACAATTTGGGTGTTTTGGAGCTTTTAAAACTACGAGGAGGTGGGAGGCACAGCGGAGCTCAGTGCTGGTTCAGGTAAAGCTTTGTGCTGGGGCTGAGCAAGG
Source organism: Climacteris rufus (assembly GCA_013398175.1). Classification (NCBI taxonomy): domain Eukaryota; kingdom Metazoa; phylum Chordata; class Aves; order Passeriformes; family Climacteridae; genus Climacteris; species Climacteris rufus. The sequence goes on along the minus strand of VZRZ01008696.1, from coordinate 777,454 downwards.
GGATGCCTGGCTGGAGCTGGGTGAGGTTTCTCCACTTGCATTTTATGCTCCCATGTGTAGCCAGAATGATTTCTTTGGGCTGGTGTTTGAGGAATGGTGTGAGCTGCACTGCAGACAGGAGTGGCAGGAGCTGCAGCCGAGGCAGGGACACGGCCCAGGGTGCTGGCAGCGCCCCTGCAATGCAACCCCTGTTTGCTGCGAAAGGCAACGCTTCCCCGGGGCTGCCAGAGCTCAGCAGCACTGCAGGAATCCCCAGGCCTTGGTCTTGATTGTTTTTGGTCTTAAAAGCTGAGCTTATGGCAGTGACTGGCACCAAAGGGAGCTTAACTTCTGTGTCAGGGCATGTTCGGTGGCAGAGGCGGCTGGGCAGCGCAGGGAGGGCAGCGCAGGGAGGGCAGCGGGCACTGGCTCTGGCTGCAGTGGGCAGGGGGCTGGGACAGCAGGGACAGCAGCTCTGCTCTGAAGGAAAGCACTGCTGGGGTGGCTGAGGTTTGTTGGTCTCTTCCTAGAGCTGGACATGCTTTACTTTGGATCCAGTGCTGGCAATGATCCATCTTTCACATGAAGTCCTTATTGCTGGGTGTGAGCAATAATATTCATAACTGGTATTCCTTAATCTGGCATACAGGGAAGGAAAATGGGCTAATATTGTATTTGTATACCTTCCCCCCGCCCCCATAATTAGTTGTATATGCTCTTAGTCTGAAGCTATTTAATTTTCTGATCTTAATTACCAATTCTGGTGTTAGATGATTCTCAGTTGAAAGTTAGTGGCATGCTTTCCCTTCCTTCCAAAAACAAATGAATCTTTTGTCTTTCAAGCTCTGATTTTGTGTATTCTTGATTCTCAATGTTTATGGGTAGCTGTGGATGTTGCTTAAAATTGTACATGATTTGTTCATGCCAGACCACTTTGCAAGACACGTGAAGGGGTCCCTGCATGGTCACAGAAGGCAATTTTTCCCTTCAGTTCAGTAGCAGCCAAGCAAGACCCACAGTCAAATCCTGTGGGAAGCTTGCAGAATCCAGAGTATTTCTGTGTAGGATCCTTAAGACAGGAGGTGAAAATAACAACCTTACAAAGAGTTTGGCTCTGCTTTAGAAAGGCTGACCTGCTGCATGTGAACTCTCTGCAGACATTATCCCCACTTGATCTTACATCAGAATTTTCATGGGTGTTTTATTTATTGAGACCTTCTTTATATTAAAGGCTTTTATTCTGGGTAAGGAACCTAATGGGCTTGGATTAAATAATTGGACTTTGCTTTAATTTTGTGTTTCTTGTATGTGCAGAAATGCATTGTTCAGGGCCTTTTATTACATGAACTGGTTTGCTTTTCTTCTTGGGGTAGGATAGCTGGATGGGAATACCTGGAGTCTATGATCCATTTTGTCCCATGTCCTCCCTTCCCCCCATGTAAACTAATGGTCAATTTATTTCTTTAATACTATGGATAGTAACATTTATTTCCTTTTGAAAATTGAAATATAATGAAACCTTTTATTTAGTGGAATTATTGTTACAAAGTACTTCAGAATTCTGGATGGCAGCACCAGGGGAGTGTAACTGTTACTTGTCATTTCAGTAACTTTTCTCTCCAGATTTTTCTCAGCTGACCATTTTCTTCTGGTTTGTTTGTTTGGTTTTTTTGTTATTGTTTTGTTTGTTGTTGTTTTGTTTGGTTTGGTTTTTGTTTTTGTTTTTTTGTGCTAGGATTTGAGGCTCACAGAGCAGTAACTTGGGGTACAGTTATTCTGCCCAATGTGTAGAATCATTCAGAGATTTAGTGAGATTGAAGCCGCTCCCAGTTCTAGACCATCAGTGCCTGTGTTTGGAAACAACTGGCAGCAGTAGTAGAGCAGTTGGTTGACTTAAATACTAAAGTTTTTCTTTCTGGTGAAGGTAGTGAGAGCTGTGTCTAAAACACAGGTCCTGTTAGGGCTGGCCCAGTGCCAAAGCCAACACCCATAAAACTGTGCACAACTCTTGAATTGGACAGAAAAATCTCTGCACACTTACCACTGCAGCTCTGTACATTTTTAGTAGATTAAAATGATTATAAAAAGGGGTGAAATGTGTTTTGTTTTCTTTTTTTCATGTGGCTTTGTAGCAAGGAATATTTAAGCAAATACTTTGCTGTGGTGGGAGTCACTCCTTGGGTAGAATAAAGTGAGAATGTTTTCAATACCATTCATTTCAGGTTAAGGTTGGTCAGCAGTGTCAAATCCATGGTTCACCTTAGACCATTGTCAACTTCCTGTAATATTCTTGTGCTTTTATATTCTTTAGTGGAGATTCTTGTGAGGTGTTAGGCAAATATCTTTCCTGTTCCTTTGTTACTCCTTTTCAGCTAGAACTTGCTGCAGAGTGAACTTCGAAGAATTTCTGAAGACCCCTATTTTTACTGCTTGAATCCTGGTTAAAATCCCATTTATTTGTAATAAACTTGTTGATTGAAACAAGTAGTAAAACCCATGTATGAGACAGCTGCCAACACTGTCAGTTATTTGTCCAGTGACAGAGCCTTCTGTCATATATGATTGTGAGGCAGGCAATGAGCCTCAGAGCAGGAGGGTGTGTGCTCAGCCTCCAGAGCTCTGCAATGTGCCTGCTGGGAGTCCCTCAGTGACCAATGTGCTTCCCTTTCGTGTCCCCTCTCCTGCAGTGAGCACCTGTCCTGTGCCTTCACCTTCTTCCTGCACGGGGAAAGCAACGTGTGCACGAGCGTGGAGATCGCCCAGCACCAGCCCATCTACCTGATCACCGAGGAGCACATCCACATGGCCCAGTCCTCGCCCTCCCCTTTCCAAGGTAGGGCAGCCTGGGCAGCCTCCCAGCACCCTCCGAGGGGGATGGAACAGCTCCTCACGGGGATCACTTCTCAGGAGGTTGTTGGGATTTCAGCGCTGTAAACCGTGTGGGGGTTCTCCAGACCTTTCTCTTCATTAACATTGTTTATAACAGTACATGCACAGAATAAATAAAGCAGACAAATTCATCATTTTCTTTTAAAAAGTACTTTTAAAAGTCAGTGCACCCGTTTGATTTTCTGACATAGTCTCTGGGGGAGTGGGCTCAAGTCTGAAACTTCAGTGCTCCCTGAATACAAATACTGAGCTTATCTGATCCAGGAGTGCTTCTCATTCACACATTGGCAACTATTGACTGTTTTATTTTAAAAAAAAGAGGTGGGTGGGTGTGAAAATGTAGCAGAAACAATGAAAAACTTGAAGTCTCTGTGACTATTTGACAGTGTAATAAATTAGAATTTTACAGAATTAAGTTAATGGCTTAGTAAATTCATGATGCAATTTTGTGTGATGCTCTACAAAAAAAAAAAAGGATTTTGAGTCATTGAGTTGTGCTGTCTTTACTACAGTCTGAAATTATAATTTCAAAGCAATTAAAGCAAGGAATCTTTGTAAAGTTCAACATAGAGTAAAAAAACACCCAGAGACACATAAAATGATCATTTATAGAGATGTTAATTTATAGAAGCTTTATTGAAAAATGTTTTGTGTCTAAATGTAAAGCTTTGACTGAGGCTCAGGCACTTCAATCGTATATTTTATTTCAGTGAGCCAAATTCATGACTCAAGTCAAATACAGCTAAAAGCTACATTGAGTCTGAATGGGCATACCTGTTGTTAAGCAAGCAGTTTTCTTTATTTGTTGTGACTCTTCTTTGCATATTGTTACCTATCCTTTTTAATGCTGAGAGGTCTCAAATGTTCCTGTCCTGTCTGCCTTCCCCGGTGCTCCTCCCTTAGTGCTGTTTCACCGCACTGGGGTTGCTGGAATTTCACTCACTGCGGGAACGATGAACCCCGATTGCCAAGGGGTGTTAGCTCAGCAGGGCTGTGCAGGAGCTCAGCAGTGCCCTGGGGGTTGGACTGACACTGTGCCAGGCCCTGCAGTGGCTCTCCCTGGGGCAGGGCTGGGGCTGAGCCCAGCTGGAGCCCTGCTGGAGCCTCTCTGTTCCCTTGCAGTGCTGGTGAGTCCTTACGGCCTCAACGGGACCCTCACGGGCCAGTCCTACAAGATGTCAGACCCGGCCACTCGCAAGCTGATGGAGGAGTGGCAGTACTTCTACCCCATGGTGCTGAAGAAAAAAGAAGGCATGAAAGAGGAGGAAGAGCTGGGATATGACAACGATTTCCCTGTGGCAGTCGAAGTCATTGTTGGTACGTTTCAATATTCTGCCTGAAGGATTATTTTCTTCCTTGTGATTTGGAAATAAAAAAAAAATCTAATTAATCAGAAACAGCCATTATAATTTTCCTATATTCTCTTGTAGCTCTCTTGACACTGGAACATCTGAGTAGTTCTGTCGCCTCAAGCTTCTGTACTCCCTGTATCCCACATGCCATTATTCACTGTATCAAGCTACTTGTTTCAGCTCTGTACTGGTTACAGAGGGTTGGATGTGTATTAGTATGGAAATTCCTTAGCTCTTTGTATTTCAGATAATAAGTTTTGTCAAATTGACTTTGAAAACAAGTGGAAGTAGCTGTGGTTGGTGGATGTTATCAGGTATGTTTAAGACTTGTGGTTTTCCATCTCTCTGCAGGGGGTGTGAGGATGGTGTATCCTTCAGCCTTTGTTCTCATCTCCCAGAGTGACATCCCCGTGGCACAGAACGCTGCCAGTGCTGCAGGCCATATAAATGTGGGACAGCAGGGGCTTGGAAGCGTGAAGGATCCTGCCAGTACCTGTGGGATGCCCCTCACTCCCCCCACTTCTCCAGAGCAGGCTGTTATGGGTAAGCAGTGGAGTCAGACCCTGGTGTTTGCTCAGCTCCTGAGGAGTGAGTGTGTGAACAGGGGAGGTGAGAGACAGGCCGTGGACTCAGTGTTAGGGGAGCACTCTCTCTGTAGGTCTGTGGCAAGGGAAAGCCAGGGCTTTGAGCAGCCCTGAGGAAGACACCTTTACACAAAACCCAGTGAATTCGGTTCAGCTCTGTTTTCTGTAGGTGCATCTTTGTGCAGTGGTGCAAAGGAACACAGAAACCTCTCAGCACTGGGCAACCTGCTTGAACTGGGAGCTTTTTTGAACTTGTTGGGCAGTGCTTACCAATTTCACAGAGCAACAGAGGTGTCAAAGACATGAAATTCCTACAAGTTTCTGTGAGACTGTGCAGCCAAAGGAGGATGAAAAAATCCCTGTTATGCCCTCACAGAGGTCCAAGGAGCTCCCAAGGTCAGCCTTTATGGGATAGTTCTGTCACATCAACAGGATCATTTGTGGAATCACAGAATCATTAAGGTCAGAAAAGCCCTCCAAGTTCATCAAGTCCAACTTTTGAATCTTGATGCAAAGTCAGGGAAAACTAATCATTATTAACTTCCTTGCCATGGAAGTACATGTCTGGGTTCACTTGTCCATGATTAGAGGCTATAGATTAAGACAATCAAAGTGTTTAGTATTTACTGCTAATAATGCAGAAAGTGATATGTAAATTCACTTGGAATAGTGGTTTTCAAGGGAACTGAGAGTTAAAATGAGCAAAAAGCTAATTAATAACTAACTAAAGCAAGACAATCAGCATTTAAATAGCAATCTCTATTCAAGTATTGATGCATATTTTAATGTGCTATTGTATTTTTAAATTTTTCAGGACCCTGTTGAACTTGTACAGTATCACAAGGGAGATTCTGTTTTTGAATATTTATAAACTATCAGTTATATGAAAGTGTTCATGTTGTCCAATCTGGCAGTCACAGCTTCTGTTTGATCTCTGCTATTGTTTGAGGGCAGTATGAATTTGTATCAGAGGGGTGCCTCTCCAGCAAACAATGGAAGGACTCCTTTTTATCAAAAACCATTTAAAAAGACCTTGAAAAACTGGAGAAATGGATTGGAAAAACATACCATGCAGTCAGGATCAGTAAATGGGATCCATAAACTGGATTAATCTGAGGCACGTGAATAAAACTGCAGTTCTGCCCAATGCTATTTAAATGTGATTTTAGTGATATATCCAATTTTGGGCACCTAAAGATGTGGACAAACTGGCTGGAGTCCAGAAAAGAACAGTGAGAGTGACCCTGGATTTTGCAACCAGAACCTGCAGGAAAAGGGGGACAGAGTTGAGTTGGTTTAGTCTTGAGAAGCAGGATTTGAAGGAGTGATGGTACAACAGCCACATAAGAGGAGAAAAACAATAGGCTTTGCTCTGCAACCAGTGTGTAATGATTCTAAACTGGAGCAAAGCAAAACTAGGTTAAACAGGAGGAAAACATGCCCTGAGGAAGGATAATGAAATGTTAGAATAAATAGGCTGTTGGGAAGCTACAGAAGTTCCCAGAGCAGAGGGGTGATGGGTTTTGGGGGCTTTGTTGGGGGCATTTTGTGTGTTTAAGACACAGGTTAGTTAAATATGCTGATCTAGCTTTAAAGCAGGGACTGGACTAGATGGTCACTTCAGTTCTCTTTTAATCATATTTTCCATTATTGTGTTTAAAGTATGTAACAAAACAAATTGTTACTGGAACTGAGGAATGGCATTTTTCAGCAGTGGAACCACAGGGGTTGTGCAGTGACCTCTGGTGAGGGGCTGCTGTGTCCTCCACCAGTTATACCATTGCATGACATAGGTACCTGGGTGTGTTCCAGTAGTGCAGTGATTTTCATGGACAAAAATTAGTGTCAGTGTATGGGAACAAAGTGTTTTTGCCTGCTGTGCAGTTCTGTCTCATGTTATGCTGTATATTGCTGTACTGAATAGTTTAAAAATATTACATAATTATAGAAAGCAGTAATTAATGCACTCCAGTGTAGCTTGAAAGCCCTGGTAGCTCCTTGGTTATTCTCTCCTGCCTCCTGTTCTTCCCTTCCCATCACACTTTTCCTTTTTTTCCTCCTGCTGTTGACACGTGATGCCTCTGTGTGCACGTGATGTTTGTCTGTATACACACATTCCTTCTCCCCTTCTCCAAAGGAGGACACATTTGCTAATTCTGAAGTTCTGACCTGCTTTTTTGATCATCTGTCAAGCTCCCACTGTTATAGAACATTTGAAAGCCAGTGAAATACATGGTTAGAGCCTCAATATGTCCAGGGATTTGGGGGTTTGACTTCACACAAAGATAATCAGGGAAGATCTAACTGGAGAAGGAGACACATACCATGAAGAATCTAAGAAGATACAGGGTTAGGCAGCTGGTGCACCATTTCCAAAGTTGTGTTTTGCAAGTCACCTAATGGAAAGCAGCAGGGTTCCCTGTTAGCTGCAGTGATGTGCAGCACTGAGTCCCTTCAGCACTTCACACTTGAGGCTGCTTGGATTGCGTCAGGCAGAAGGACAAAGTGTTCTGTACCCTGATGTGACCTTGTTAAAATGCAGCACATCCTTCCTTGCTGTTCCATCCAGCCCAGAGCACTGACTCCATCCCCAGGCCACATGGACCCAAAGCTCCCTCTGCTGCTGCAGCTCGGGCTTGGCAGGATGGATGTGCTGGAGTTCAGCTCATCTAAACAGAAACACATTTCAGGGGAGAAAAAGAAGCATCTGCTCGTACAATGGCTGGTAAAGGCTTCTGCATCACAGGAAGAAATGAAGTGCAGAGAGTTTTCAGGCTCTGAAACATGTTGAAGTATTATTTTCATTTGTTATCCCTTTGATAATCACAGAGAAAATAAATACTGAGACTATCATATGCTATGTTAATAATGTATCTACTAGTGATCAGCTGTTGAAAATGTCTGTAGTAGTGTAGGTCTCAACTGGAAAATCTTGCCAATCAGGGTTTGATTCTGGTATTTCAATTCAAGCATGTTATAAAGAAATGGCATAGAATTCCAGAGTGATTTGGGTTGGAAGGGACCTTAAAGTTCCTCTCTTCCCACCCCCTGCCATGGCAGGGACACCTCCCACTGTCCCAGGCTGCTCCAAGCCCATCCAACCTGGCCTTGGGCACTGCCAGGGCTGGGGCAGCCACAGCTTCTCTGGGCACCCTGTGCCAGGGCCTCCCCACCCTCACAGGGAACAATTCCTGCCCAATATCCCACCCAGCCCTGCCCTCTGGCACTGGGGAGCCATTCCCTGTGTCCTGTCCCTCCAGCCCTTGTCCCCAGTCCCTCTCCAGCTCTCCTGGAGCCCCTTTGGGCACTGCAAGGGGCTCTGAGCTCTCCCTGGAGCCTTCTCTGCTCCAGTGAGCACCCCCAGCTCTCCCAGCCCATGTCCATAGGAAAGCATCACACTAATCTATTTATTTCTTCAGTGAAGTTTTATATTGAGTATAAAGAACTGATTCTTGCTTTGAAATAGTCTACATAAATGATTGGTTTTCTTAATAGATGCTTTTAGAACTATCCATATTAAATAAATTTAGTCTTTAAAGCAACTCACCAAAGACTATATAAATTCAAGTTTAACATCTTGGATAATTGTGAAAAAGCTCTGTCTGCACTATTTCTTAGTGATTCAGTCCAGGGCTGTAGGGGCTATCTAAAGTACCTCCATTTATTACAGAGTATATATTATATATATAGATAATATGCAGAGTGTTTTACACCACGTGAGGTGCAATACATTGCCCACATATGTGGTATAACCCAGTGCCATCTTTGTTACCTCAAAGGAAGTGTTGCTTTGCAATGTGTTTTGTAATGATGCTCTGAGCATTCCCCAGGGAATGTGAACATCTGTGTAGTCAGCAGCCTGAGAAGAGACTTCCAGGAAAAAAATACCAAGTGTGAATACGAAGAACAACTTAGACATTAATGCTTAATTTCTCTTGCAGGAGAAAGTGGCTGCTCTCAGAGCAGTATCAGCCATCCAGCTGTGCAGGAGGGGACAGTCAGTGTGCACAGTCCAAAGAAATCCAGCAAGATTACTCCCAAATTTCACAACCGCATGGTTCACCGCGTGTGGAAGGAATGCATCCTCAACAGGGCACAGTCCAAGTATGGCAGCACTCCTCGTGCTTTGCTTATTTGGAACACAAAATACACACAATTGTCTTAGTTCTACCTTAATTTTATTCTTCACAGAATTCTTTTACCACTAATCAGAGCTAAGGGTGCCAAACAGCATTATCAAAGAAAATGTTGTATTATCAAAGAAAATTTGTCTCTGTGTTCAGCTGAGAACTCCTGACACTTCACATTGTATTTGCAGTTGTGTGTCCTCATTGTGACAGTCCTGGAGGCCACACATCCACAGCATGTGCCTTCAGCTAGGTGCTCTCAGATTCAGTGAGGGCAGTTTGTATCTCCAGTTGTAGCTGCTACACTGCAGGCTGGGTGACTGCACAACAGACTGTATATATTGGATATTTAGGGCTCTAAGGGGAATATTTGTAAAGCATTACATTACATGAGTTGGACTAAAATTGCAACTGACAAGGGTTTGTAAATTGATGTTAGTTTCGTAGGCCTTTATTACTGGAGATTTAAAGTATGTCATGGCATGGTGCGCCCTGAAATATTTATTTTTTCCTATTTCCATGCAATTTCCTCATTGGGTATGTCAGAATAATTTCTGGATTCAGTTTCAATGGCTTTCCACTTGTTTTTTATGCTCAGACTCCAGACAGACCTGTCTGATGCAAAGCTGGGACCTTCCTCTACATAAATCAAACTATAAATTTTAAGAAGTAGTACAGGGCTCTACTGTCTATTTCAAAGGTCAAGAAGGAGGAAGTAATGTATTTGAGGGGAACATATGTGAACTTATGCATGTACATTTTTAAAATTAGGTTTTACTAAAGGTGATGATTACTGAAATAATTTTCTCTTCTTCAGGAGGAATCAAATCACAGCTGCAAATTTGGAAGAGGAAGTTCCTAACAATAGTGTTTCATGGGATTTTGTGGATCCAGTCCAAAGAGTCAGTTGTTCTTGTTCCAGGTGAGCTTTGAAGAGAATAAGCATTGGTCATATTGGAGGAGCCCTGTTTAATTCAGAGGTGCACTTACAGAAGGGAGTTAGGTTCTAGCTGAGACAAGGGGAAATTGTAATATTAAACCTTGATCATCACTCACATTTGGGTGATGAACCTGCATCTCAGGCCATTGTCACTTGCAGGAGTCAATCCAAGTGGAAAAATGATGGTATTGGGGCCAGGATCACCCCAACAGTTCCCGTTCCTAGGAACTCATCCTGCAGGCTTTTCAGAGCTGTAACCTTTGGTTAAATGGCTGAGGCTTGTGGTGAAAAGGGCAGAAGCTGCCTAAGTTTGTGAGCATCCTGATTAAGGGACAGTGCTACTGTCCCTGTCTGGAGGAAGAGGGAAAACATCCCTAGGAATCACTTCACATGCCTCTGGTCAATGTGCCATGGCACCAAAACCCAACCAAGAGAATATCAAACCTTTGCAGCCTGGTCACCCACTGTCAGCTGATTGAAAAGCATTCACAGCTTCCTTACACAAACACTTCAAGAGTTCATTAAGTTATCTATCATGTTGATGGGTGTTGAATTCCAGAACTCCTCACTCAGGAAAGGCAAACCATCACCACCAATTCTGCTTAACCATTCTTACAATTACCAGAGAGATGTTACAGGGCTAGAAGAAAACCCCAGTTTCCAGTGAAATAGTCCTGTGAAACACTTCTACTGAAATTCTTAATCCCCAAGGTCACCATCTACTTGTAAGATAGGTGATAAAAGCATATTTACCAAAAGAAGTTATTCCTTAAGTTTGCAGTTCTTTGTGTAGTCAGAGGAAGAGATGAAGGGATTGTGCATCATACAGGGGTGGAATGTTCAGCCTGAAGACTCCATGCCAAGAGAGAGGTTGCATTTCTGCAACTCTTCACCCTGACTGTGTGTTGTTTGTATTGATATAGTTAAGAATGTGGAACAGATAAATGTTTTGTCAGAATGCCAAGTGTTTCCTGTGGAAAACCAAGGTCCAGCTTTGCCTGGAAAGCATGGGCAATCAATAGTGGGCAAGTGGAAGCCTGATTCCATGGATAGGTTCAGCTGCACTTGCAATTTCCCACTGTCTTTTCATCCCTCCAGTGATAACTGCATCATGCTGGAGTTGGTAAACACAGCAGCTGGGAAATGAAGACATTATCCTTAAAATGAAGGCAGTACCTGATTTCAAGCAGCAATAAATACTTCCTGTGTAGCTGCAGAAACTGAGCAGCTACTGTCATATAGAAATTGTTTTAGTCATTTCTGGGCCCATTCTATGTACTGTATAAATGTCAAGATATGATCTTAAATCTGGAGTCTTAAAGGGCTGTCTGGTACTCAGCATCACATTCAATCTCCTGTGGACCCAGCTTGGTGTGTGAAGAGCAGAATGTCTAAAATTATTCTGCAGTCAGTTAAAATACGGTGAGTGATGGAGAATTAAGGCAATGAAATGTTACAAGAACATGCTTAAGGCAAATCTCCAGTTACCAGGGCATTAGCTCCACATTAGGGTGATTGCAGCCACAGACCATCTGCTGCTGCAGAAAATCTGCAGCGTGTCCTGGGAACAGCAAAGCCCCACACAAAGCCAGGACAGCCCCACACAGCGTGGATACTTCCAGGGAAAAGGGGCAGCAAGCACAAGATGTTGTGTTTGCACCCTTTGACAGGGTTGGGTGTCTCCAATCTAGTCCACTTCACCTGTGACCATGTTGTTTATCAGTAAAAAGCATGTTACACGTTTTGAAATGGGTTTTTGTTGTCCTATTGTTGTTCATAAACAAAGTGGAGATGGAGTGATATGGTATTTATTTTTAAACGGGTTTCAATGTTAAGCACAACACATCTTTCAATTACTGCTTAGTTTAATAAAACCAAATAAACAACTAAACAAAAAACCCCCAAAACCAAAAAAGACCAGTGAAAGTATGGGCAGAGTAATGTCCCTGTTGTCACATCCTTGGGAACCATCACCAGTATGATGAAAATACTGTTCAGCAATACTGTTTACCTGAAACACTGAAGTTCAATCCTGTGCTTCCCAGTGTCAAAGATACTGGCTACAAATTGGAAAAAAGCCATATTAAAGTATGAAGCCAGTAATAAGACTGTATGTGACAGCATTTTTCTGGTTTGAATATTTAAAATATTTATCCAGTCTTCCTCCATCAGGCAGGAGTTAGGGATGTGTTGAAAGGTGAGCAGAGAGGAGATTTGCGAGTGCTGTTGCGGGGTTCGGGCGCTCCCCGGGGCGGGTCCCTGCGGTGAGCTGGTGCTGCTCTCTTGCAGGCACAAGGTGTTCAAGCAGCGCTGCGCCGCCGCCGCCGCCGCCCGGGCCCCGCCGCTGCCCCAGGCCGCCTTCGGCGGGGGAGCCGCCGCCTCGGCACTGCCGCCTCCTGCCTCCTCAAAGCACAAAACCACAGAGAGGCAGGACAAGGGAGAGAAGCTGCAGAAAAGGCCCATGATGCCGTTTCACCATCGGCCGTCTGTGACTGAAGAGCTATGCATGGAGCAGGACGCGGCGGGGCAGAAGCTGGGGCTGGCCGGCATGGAGTCCTCCTTGGAAGTCCCCGGTTCCAGGAAATATGAGAAGCCGCTCTCTCTACCTGCTAGAAATCCAAGCAAGCAAATTAATATGAATCCTATGGATTCACCCCATTCCCCTACTTCCCCTCTGCCTCCCACTCTGAGCCCCCAGCCCAGAGGTCAGGAGGCTGAGAACCTGGACCCCCCGTCCGTTCCTGTGAACCCAGCACTCTACAGCAGCGGGCTGGAGCTGCAGCCGCTGCCCAGCCTGGATGACAGGACAGTCCTGGTCGGCCAGAGGTTACCTCTGATGGCAGAGGTCAGTGAGACAGCCTTGTACTGTGGCCTAATTCAGAGCAACGAGGCCGCGGACGTGTGGAGGACGTACAGCGTCCCTTCGAGCGACGACGCCGAGTTCCGGCCGCCGGAGCTGCCCTGCGAGAGGCACGAGGGCAAGGTGGACACAAACCCGGACAGCACTGCACTGAAAAGGTGAGGGTGCAGCCTGAGCAGGGCCCAGGGGTGTTCAGCATCACCAAGGCTTTCCTTCACCATCACAGATGTTGGAGATAACACCAAATACTCAAATAGAAACACACTATTGCAGGAGGCCTTTTCCACATCTGCCTTTCTGTTGGACACTGTGAGAACTGATTAGTCTCTTTGTAACCTTTTTTTTTTCCTATGCTAGCCAAAAAATTACTTTGGCATTCTCACAATGCATTTAAAAAATGTACCAGAAAGAATGGTTAAGGAAAATGTGTAAGCAAACATTAATTGAGGAAGAGTTTTTGAGTTACAGGCATATTGGTTTTGGTAATTACAATGGAGTTTGCTATGAAAAAATACAGCCTGGGAAGGCTGGACTTCAAAGTGTTTTCATTTGTATAGTGACAAAATTGATTCTTCTTTCACTGTCCCAAAGTAGGTCTTAATACAGTAAGCTATTTAATACTATATGTAGCCAAAGAAATCCTTTGTTTGAGAAAAAAGCATATTTCTGCATGATCAAGGGGGATGGAGTGAGCCATGGGCTGTGTGTGACAGCCACAGATCTCAGGCTGTGTTTAATTTGCTGTAAAAGATATGTTGGTTTTGTTTCATGGTGCCTTTGTTTGCTTGTTTATTTTCACCTCCAGGCTCTTAGCACAGCCTAATAAACGGTTTAAAATTTTGGAAGAGCAGAAACCAGTGCAGACCCTGAACTATCTTGACCCCTTGCCTCTACTACAACCCCCTGGAGAAGGCTGGGGAGATACCAGTGACCCTTACACCTTCGAAGATGGAGATATCAAGTACAGCTTCACTGTCAATAAAAAATGCAAACTTGGGGCTGAGAAAGATCCTTTGAAAAAGAACAAGGTAAGATGTAAATCCCAGGTCTTTGTCATTAATATTGTTATTGGAATTATTCTGTGGCACAATATTTGCTCTACAGGTCTCTGGAAGACACAAGCCTGTTCCACAGAACAAAATCAGACTTTTTTTTTTATTATTTTTTTTTCTTTTATCATCACCTTCACAGTGCTCCTTATGTATCTTATCCTTTATGGAGCTGTTTCCATGTCTGGCTGTGCAAGCAAGCATTCTAAAAGATGGTTTTTTCCTGGATAATTTGAGGTGGTTAATTACGTGCCCTGGCTCTCAGAGCTAACTGATGTCCACAGAATCCTTTGTAAATCATACATTTAACTCAGAACCTTGAGTTTGGCTTGACATAGGAAAACTGTTGTTCTTACATAGCTTAAATGAATATCCATTAAAAACTGTTTGATTTTTGTATAGTCAGAAGATGGGATTGGTACCAAGGAAATCCCCACAACGGGCCATTCCACACCAGTTCCTGATGGAAAAGATGCCATGTCCATTTTCAGTTCTGCTCCTAAGACTGGTGAGTTAAAGCTCTTGGATTCTCTCTTAAAGCAAAAATACTCAAAGCTATGCCATAACATCTGGAAGGACAAATCACATCTGAACTTTTTGCTGTAACATCAGAGCTACACACAGCTACCAGGATGGAAAAAACTTGATTTTCCTTGTCCTTTTTATAAAAGCACAATTATATGTTTGTTAGAATATTAAATGAGCAGCAGCTCCTTCATTGTTTCCCGCCTGATCTTCAGTGGTTGCTGAACAACCTGCAGGGCTCTTTCCAGGCTCCAGCACAGCAGAGGGGCCTCACTGCTCCTGGGAAAGGTGTTTTGTGTGTGTGAGTGTGTCAGTGCTCCTGGAAAGGTGCTTTTGTGTGTGTGAGTGTGTCAGTGCTCCTGGAAAGGTGTTTTGTGTGTGTGAGTGTGTCAGTGCTCCTGGAAAGGTGTTTAGTGTGTGTGAGTGTGTCAGTGCTCCTGGGAAAGGTGTTTTGTGTGTGTGAGTGTGTCAGTGCTCCTGGGAAGGTGTTTTGTGTGTGTGTGTCAGTGTTCCTGGGAAAGGTGTTTAGTGTGTGTGAGTGTGTCAGTGCTCTGGCAGAGGTGCCTGTGTGTGTGTGAGTGTGTCAGTGCTCCTGGGAAAGGTGTTTTGTGTGTGTGAGTGTGTCAGTGCTCTGGCAGAGGTTCCTTGGTGTGTGTGTGTGAGTGTGTCAGTGCTCTGGCAGAGGTGCCTGTGTGTGTGTGTGAGTGTGTCAGTGCTCTGGCAGAGGTGCCTGTGTGTGTGTGTGAGTGTGTCAGTGCTCTGGCAGAGGTGCCTGTGTGTGTGTGTGAGTGTGTCAGTGCTCTGGCAGAGGTGCCTGTGTGTGTGTGTGAGTGTGTCAGTGCTCTGGCAGAGGTGCCTGTGTGTGTGTGTGAGTGTGTCAGTGCTCTGGCAGAGGTGCCTGTGTGTGTGTGTGAGTGTGTCAGTGCTCTGGCAGAGGTGCCTGTGTGTGTGTGTGAGTGTGTCAGTGCTCTGGCAGAGGTGCCTGT
Organism: Climacteris rufus; assembly: GCA_013398175.1. Lineage (NCBI taxonomy): Eukaryota > Metazoa > Chordata > Aves > Passeriformes > Climacteridae > Climacteris > Climacteris rufus. The sequence continues at coordinate 762,163 of VZRZ01008696.1, read as the reverse complement.
GTGTGTGTGTGAGTGTGTCAGTGCTCTGGCAGAGGTGCCTGTGTGTGTGTGTGAGTGTGTCAGTGCTCTGGCAGAGGTGCCTGTGTGTGTGTGTGAGTGTGTCAGTGCTCTGGCAGAGGTGCCTGTGTGTGTGTGTGAGTGTGTCAGTGCTCTGGCAGAGGTGCCTGTGTGTGTGTGTGAGTGTGTCAGTGCTCTGGCAGAGGTGCCTGTGTGTGTGTGTGAGTGTGTCAGTGCTCTGGCAGAGGTGCCTGTGTGTGTGTGTGAGTGTGTCAGTGCTCTGGCAGAGGTGCCTGTGTGTGTGTGTGAGTGTGTCAGTGCTCTGGCAGAGGTGCTGAGGGCAGACTGAGGGCAGACTGTGCCCTGCCTGTGTCCCCTGCAGACTCCCGGCAGGACAGCGCTGCTGCCAGGGCCGGCTCCGCCAGCCTCACGCAGGTCACCGACCTGGCCCCGTCCCTGCACGACCTGGACAACATCTTCGACAACTCGGACGAGGACGAGCTGGGGGTGAGTCTCTGCGGGACTGAGCCTTCTGAGGCCAGCAACAGCAGGAGGAGGAGGGAATCCTAGTGGGAACAATTATCCCTAATAGATGACAGAGAGAGTTTCTGGGTAGGCAGGCTGGCCTTTAGCTCGGAAGGATTGCTGGCAAAGGGGAACATCCTTCAGGAGATCCATCAGATCTTCAGGAATTTTAGGAGATCACCTAGGGAGAATCACAGCTTGTGTTGTCACACAGTTGTTCAGTCATGGGCAGAGCCTGTGTTCAACTAAGGTGTGACTCAGGCCCTTCATGCACATAGTAAGGAGCTGCCATAGGGAAAGCCATGCAGTTGCTTTTTAAATCCGTTATATCTGGTTCTGTGTCCTTAACTTCTGCCAGAATTTTGTGTTTGAGAATTATGGAAAAGATCCAAGTTCTATTCACTGATGATGTGTTCTTTTACCTCATCTGAGAACCTGCCCAAAGGAAAATAAATTCAACCTTACAGAATTCCAGTAATTCTGTGAGGCATGTTCCCTCAATTCCTACAAGCACTTTATTTCAGTTTAAAGAGGAATAGTTGCTGCGTGTTAGGAAATACAAAAGGAAATGCAAATTTATACGAATTGTGAGGTGAAAAAAATTGCCAGGAAAGGCAAAGCTTTGAATAGTCACTATCTTTAAGCATAATCTAATACAGCCATAATGATAGAGAAGGTGATCCTAACGTGACTGTTAGTAGATAATAGTGTTTAAAAGTCTAATGTCTGGCTCTTGGCAGGGCTTTACAAGTGCACCAGTTTCCTTACTGTGGTTCCACACAAGCTGCACTTCAGATGCCACAGTTAATATGCAAATCTGCGAGGGGGTGCTCTGTCAAAATAAAACATTACATTCTTCTCTGAAGTTGGCCTGGACAGACCTAACGTTTTTCTTGTCTTAACATTTGAATGTGTTAGGTTTGCTCTCAGTGTCATATTCCCATTATTATCTTGGAATAATCCAAACAAGTCACATGCATTTCAAGCTCAGGGTTTGTGAGAACATTTTGAATATAACGTGTGGATATAGAAATATAGAAACACGTGCTTATACGTATGTATCAATATGTGAGGGGGGTACAGACAGGCGGCTATTTCAGAAACTTTCTTTTTGTTTGGTTTTAGTGTTGGAAGAGGGGGAAAACTCCGGGCTCCGTGGGGGGAGCGGATGGCAGAGCAGAAGAGCAGGCATTCCCTTGCTGTGCAGTGCCATGGAGGGGGCAGAGGGGTCCCTGACAGAGCTCTCTCTCGGTGTCTCTTGCAGGCCGTGTCCCCAGCGCTGCGCTCCTCCAAGCTGCCGGCCGCGGGCTCCGAGGAGCGGCCCCTGGGCAAGGACGGCCGCGGCGCCGTGCCCTACCCTCCCAGTGAGTACTGGGCTGCTCCCACAGCCAGCACGGGGCCTGCTGCCCACGGCAGGGCCACTGCACCCCCGGGCCGTGCACCCTGTGCCCTGCCCAGCAGCTGCCAGTAGTCAAAGGATCAGAGCTTGTAATGAGGGCAGTGGTAACACAGGCACGCGTTTGGAATGAGCCCACCGAGACTGGAGATGCTCTTGTATCAACGTTGGTGTCTTAGGCTGGAAGAAAGGGAGGGCTTTGTTACAAATCTTCATTTGGAAGCTCTCCCCTCTCTTCTCAGCTCAGTGTTAGGCACTTACACCGTTACCATACCCTCTTTAAGTATAAATCCTCCTATTTAACGAAATCTAAGAATTTAAAACCTTACCAACGGGCCATTACAGTGCAACCTGTCTTGGTTAAAATTGTGTACAATGCAGATTTAAACAATGGGCTTTTTTTGTAAGGACTGTGCCAACAACTACTGGGAATGACAACTTTTACTCTGAGATTTCTGGGCTTTCCTGCATTTCTTGCACCTTGACAGGAGGGGCAGCCAGGTGGGTCGGGCTCTGCTCCCAGGGAACAGGGACAGGAGGAGAGGGAACGGCCTCAGGCTGGGCCAGGGGAGGTTCAGGTTGGATACTGGGAAAATTCCTTCCTGGAAAGGGCTGTCCAGCCCTGGCCCAGAACAGTGTGGAGTCCCCATCCCTGCAGGGATTTACCAGCCCTGTGGATGTGGCCCTTGGGGACAGGGGGCAGTGGCGGCCTTGGCAGTGCAGGGGAACTCAATGATCTCAGAGGGCTTTTCCAACGTAACCAATTCTGTCATTGTTCTAGTGTAGGTGGCATTTCTCTTGAGATGAAGGAAAAATGTGTCTGTGTTTGTGTGAGAGAAGGAAGGTGAGAATTTTTGGTACAATACTAAAGAATCAAATTATGAATTACAAATTACTTAGTGCTGAGGAGGAAGAGTGTTTGATTTTTGTGGCCACTATAAGCAGACATCCAATCTCTCTGCAAATCATTCTTTAATGCCTTCTCATTAACTTCAGCTGGTAATGAGAACAAATTGAGGTGAAGAAAAAAACCAGTCTGAAGGAGATGAGTCAGAGTTTTATGGACCCATAAAAGCTGTGCTGATTTACTCAAATGTAGAAGTCTGAAGTATACAGAGATTGGATTTTGACAGGTTTAGTTGATCCATAGCTTTTTAAAATATGCAAAGCTTTTTCAAGCATGACACACATGAAAATGAATGATGATAGTTGCCTGTTGCTGTAGGGTTGGGGGATTTTTGTAATTAAACTTTTTTATGAATCTGCACTGCAGAATTTTGCTAAGTGGAGTGAGCTTGAGGTGAGAAAATGATGTAGTGTGGGGCTGTGTGAAGTTAAACAGACACACTTCACTTGTGGCTGTGGCCTTGCCACCAGCTGTTGAGGCAGAGCAGTGTCTGTGGGGAGCTGGAGTGCCTTGTACAGCATCATAAATTCCTAGTGACCACCTTTCATTTTCACCTTCCTCCCTGTTCCCTCTGCAGTGCCTAAAGCACATCTCTCTGCTGAGAAACAAGAGGGGACCAATCCAGCTGCTGTCCTGATCATTGTACTCCAAACTAGTGTTGGGTGGAAAAGAGTTTCTTCATTCTGCTGAAGCTGTTCTCAGCATTGATTTATCCTGTATCAGGACAAGACTAAGGTCTTTTAAATTCAAAGACTGAGAGAGTGGGGAAAAAAGAATATGGATGGAGTGGGAATAATTCACAGCCCATTGTTTACTCTGCTGCCTCACATTGTGAAGGACTTTGGGTTCAGCTTGCACAGTTATTGCCAAAAGAACTGCATTTTGAGAGGACTTCAGCTATTTGAGTTGTTTTCCTTTGTCTAAAGAGTTCAACAGTCTGGCTGTGTCACCTCTGAGCACAAAAACATCAAATGCAGGGTTGGCTCTGTTAAGGCAGAGTGGGAACACATCTTGAGGCTCCAGCATCCTGCAGAAATGTACTGTTAGTGTAGGTATTCATATACTAAATATAATTCTAATTCCATCACTTATTTATGCCTTTTTCTGTTCGTTTTTGAGAACACTACTTTTTCTTACCCATTTGGATTTCCACAACACAGTGTTTACCAGTCAGAAATCCATCTGTATTATTTATAAATTTTCCATATTCTTTAGGCTACAGATGTTACTGAATACAAGTATGTCCATGTGTCCTATCAGCTTGGGTATGGAAATAGGATTGGGCATTTAGCCTGTCAGAAAAAGCCTGAAGAAGAGACTTTTGGGAATTCACCCTTCTCTAATTACAGGGGTTCACCAGAGTGATGGTTTTGTCCAGAGAAGATCTGTTCTAAACTAAGTCAGGAAATTAGAGCATTCCTGCTGAATTTGACACACAATAAAACTGGAAGGTGGTAGCTGGAAGGAAACAGAATGGAGCTGGGGAGAACATACAAGACTTTGCTGTGATTTGTGTTTGATTGCATTACACTGTATAGGGCATTTCTGTGGGGTTGGCTGTTTTGCTTAAAGAAGAAAAATAGCCAGTGGGTAATTCCATTATGTTCATTTCCTGAGGAGTAATTTAGGGATTTTCCTGGCTTAATATCTTTTGATGCAAAATGATAATTCTGTGGCTTCCTCTGGCATTGCCACTTTGGGATGCCTGGCAGTCTGTTCCTAGGCAGAACTGCCCATATTTGTGGCAGGAGTTGTGTTGCTATGGACCAAATGAGGCTACAGTGACTGAGTGGAGAAATCCAGCTCAGGGCACATGAATTCCAAAGGCCTCCCAGCTTAGGGCTCTGTGTCAGCTCAGGAGAAGGCAAGAAACTCCTCTGTGACTCCTCAGAAACTGTTGCTGCAGTGAACTTGGCATTAATGCCAATTCATCTCTCCTGTTATGAAGAATTTATTAGTTGCTGGTCAATTGTACATTTGTTTGTCTTTCTACCAGCTTGTTTCTGCTGCACAACAAGCTTGCAAAGTATCCCTAGGAATTTTGGGAATTTATCCCTAGGAGTTAACTTTTGGTCTAGATTTACTCAGTAAGTCTGTAGAGGCTTTGCTACTTTTTAACTGATGAAATAAGAGCTAGCATTGAGTTGGTCTCTTCTGTTTTATTGAATTTCCTTGAGAATTTGTATTTTAATGATTAACAGTGTGTTATTTCATCCGCTTCAGCTGTGGCAGATCTCCAAAGGATGTTCCCAACACCACCTTCTTTAGAACAACACCCTGCCTTCTCCCCAGTGATGAGTTATAAAGATGGGATCAGCTCAGAGACTGTGACTGCCTTGGGAATGATGGAGAGCCCTATGGTCAACATGGTTCCAACACAGCTGGCTGAGTTTAAAATGGAGGTGGAAGATGGATTAGGTAGCCCTAAACCTGAAGAAATTAAGGTAACACACCAAAGATGTGGGATTTTTACAAACTCATCTACATATGCTTTAATTTATATAAGCAAGTCCCATGTAGTGTGTGTAGCAGACTAGCAAATGTGAGCTGGACCCATGTAAAGTATGTCAGGCTGGAGTCAGAAAAAAAAAATCTTCTCTAGTAAAACAGTTTTTTAATTGTTTCCCTGATTCTAACTGTAGGTGTTTTTCTTCTGGTAATTTTATGTTTGTAATGGTTTTGGGTGTTCTCAGGAAACAAACAGTACTAGCTGTGAAATGAGCCCTGTGCCTGACAGAAAGAATGTACATGTATGAAAAAGCACCATACTTGTGGCCAAGTAGCTGTTAAATGATGTATTTCTTCAGATAATTTCTCTGTAGCACCTTGGCTGTGCCCCCTCTCTGCTGCCAGGCTGGGGACACGGTGGGATACAGTGGTGCATGTAGAAAGGCTGCCTTTTCCTCTCTGAAATGTTCCTTTTTTGGTTAGGGTTGAAACTCTCTGAGAAAGCCCAGGGGTTGAACTTGCTCTGTTTCTTCTTCAGCTGATGTTACTTCACAAGTTTTAAGGCCAGATGGGACCATTCTTATCTGACTTTCTGTATAACACAGGTCAGGTAATGTCACATAGTTCCTCCTCTATTGAGTCCTGTAGTGTATCTGAGTAAAGAGCTGTTTGGAGGTGGGGCCTCTGGCTGCTGGTTCTCACCTCCCCAACGTGACATCCCAGATGTGTCCATTTTTCCATAGCATCCCATGGAGGGACTCAGCATCAGCACCGAGGCTACATTGGTTGTGTCATTGTTCCATCAGAGGTTAAGAGTAGGGGAAAATCATTCTGCTTCTGTGTATCCTGCATTACTGAACTTTGGGGGCTGGTTTTTGTCACTTCTGTCAGAAGGTATCGTTACCATATTTCCATGCATACAGATTAAGGGTTGTTTAATTAAAAATGCACATTTTGTGTAGAATTGCACAGCACCTTGTTCTGCAGCAAGGTGCTTTGTACACAGGGAAGAGAAGGGGAATGCCCACTATGATTCTGGCTTCCTGGTAGTCCCCAAGCCTTGATTTTATAGCCTAATTCTCCTTCAGGCCCACTCTGGCCCTCAAGTGGCACAGTCTGTTCCTTCTATTTCAGCAGCCATTTCTCTCCCCAACACCACCTCCTTCCCTCTCCTTTGTGCTCATGTTGGAATCAATGCAGGCTGATTTTTAAGGGATTTTTGCTGAGACAGGGACACACTTGCATTGCATGGACAAGAACTGTCTGTGTGTTGATGTGAGAATACACTTTGATGAGAGGATACCTTTATTTAAATGATGTAGTCAGCTGTGAACCAGTGCATTTTCCTGCCTGGCAGGAAGAGCATCCCTCAGGCAGACTGCAAGGGAAGCACTGGCAAACCTCAGGCTGATTTCTTCCACAGGAACTTTGTCCCTGGGAGAGGAGGGAGTCCCTGTCCCTGGGAGGAAGCAGGACAGCCTGTTGCACTGCAGGGTTGTGTCTCTGCATTTTGGTGCAGTGTGTCCAGTCAGATCCTGGCATTCCCAGCTCACAGGGGCTGCAGCCACCCCTGCCAAGGGCTGAGCTGGCAGGGAGCTTGTCCCAGCAGTCCTGTAGAGAAAGGGGCTTTGCATAAGTGGGAGGAAAGGGGTGAATTCTCAGTGTCCTTCCCCAAGGCAGTACCCACCTGGACACCAGGACATGGGGCAAGTCTGCTCTGCCAGATCTCTCCTTCCTTCCACCCTGGGCTCTCACTTGGAGGCACATTTGGAAAGGCACCTTCTCAGAGCTGTGCTCCAGGACAGCTGCATTTCCCATGTCGAGTTGGTGTAGCCACAAATTTTTCTGCCATTACAGATGTTTGAAATAAGCTTTTTACAAGGTTTGTAAGACTTTGCCTTGCCACTGACCTTGCTGGTTTTTCTCTTCTGCTTGTGCAGTAAACTCTTTGTTTAAGAATAGGATGACTTGGGCCTGGAAAAACAGTCTGTCTTGGAATTTGCTGAGCTGAAGGTTTTTGAGTGGGAGCAGATTTTAGGGCGTCATTGATACCAAAGATATTTTAATCTCCCTCACACCCATTATAGGAGTATTAAAATACTTATTTTAATTCTGCCTGAGAACATTTCCAGCAGCACAGTTGACTTGCTTCTGAGTGTGTCACACCTGCTCATACACACCAGTGGGGGAAACGAGCACTAAAGCCATTGCTGATCATTCTGAGAACATGGAAGCAGATTCCTTGTGCTGAGTATTCAGCAACTGGAGATAGCAATCCACACATTCCTCATCTCTCAATGCTTGACAAGGTGCAAGGGAAAAAATGCAAAGATCTAAGGAGATGTTAAATACTGAGCCTGCTGTTACTGTTTTCATACTGATTTTTACGTTGCAGCAGTGCCTCAAAAGGAGTAGTTCTGTTCTTCTGAAAGAGCTGGAATAGCTCCAGAAACTCTGGCTGAAGTTCTTGTCATCACTCTCTGCAAGCAAACGTGACAGTCACTGAAAGCCCAGCTTGGCTGAACTTCATTTATACTTAATGTTTGCTGGATTGTTTAGATATTTGTATTTGATACCCTATTTGATAATTGGCATGTGCACAGTGTGCACTGTTATTGCTAAAGTGATCTGAATCCCCCAGTGGGGGTTGTTCAGAGAGGCTGCCTCAAGGCACATCAGGTTTGTTCACACCGTGACTCAGCCTCTCCCCGTTGTCAGTATGGAAGTTTTGCAAAGATCCATCTTTTAAGTGCCTAAATGAGCTGCTAAAAGTTAGGCAGTGTGAAAATTTCCTAGTGCACTGCCCATGTTTCAGGCACAGCTTGTCCTAAATGAGCCTGATTGAATTGTGAACCCTCCTGACAAAGTTTTGCAGCATCTCAGGATAACAGGGAGCCTCAGCTGAGCTTTCTTGAAGGAACTGCTCTTGAATGCTTTGTAGAATGAATAAATATACTGCATTTTGGGGAAAAGAAAAGCAGTTGTAGAGGGTTCAGACAGTACAATAGGTTTTAATTAGAAAAGAATATGTAAAGAACAACCTGGCCACGTTGTTGTAACCAAGGTCACTTGGATGTTACAGGATTTTTCATATGTGCACAAAGTTCCATCATTTCAACCTTTTGTGGGCTCCTCCCTGTTTGCTCCACTGAAGATCCTGCCCAGCCAGTGCCTCCTACCTCTGAAGATTCCAGATGCCTGCATCTTCAGGCCTTCTTGGGCTGTTCCTCCAAAAATTGAGCAACTTTCTCTGCCACCTGCAGCCACTTTCATCAGAGATGGCTACAAGTAAGTACAGTCTTGTGGAAATTGTTTGTCAAGCCCATGCCTAAAGCAACTGGTTAGCTAAAAAGGTTGTCTGTATTAACAGTGCTTTAACCTGCACAAGTATTTTGAGCCTTTTAGATTTGTCATTGGCTGAGATGCAAGCAGTTCTGATAGCAGGAACATGTGATTTAACCCCAGCTTCTGGCAGTCAGGGCTGTTGCAATGTGTGTCCACTCTTAGTGCTTTTGAGAGAACGGGAACATGCAGTACCTGAAATAATTGCAATTTCTGATACAGGGAAATACTGTAATTCAACAGAAACCAGAAGTGTTGGGGAATAAAGTGAATGTCCTGTCTCTCACATCTCTGGCCTCCCATTTCCATGCCCAGCCTCCAGCCAGGCTCCCTTGTGTCAGTTTGAGCTCCAGGCTGGTGATCTCTGGTCCTGCTGATTCCAGTTGCCCTTCAGAGGGCTCTGGAAATGTTGGGTGGGCCTGAGAGAGCTCCCCAGTCTGTGTTCCCATGGGAGCTCCTCTGAGCTCCTGTGGTTTCCCCAAGGGGGCACTGGGAGCTTCTGATCAGACAGGTGTTGGTCCTTGTCCTGTTCTGTCCCACCCTTCCTGATACCAAAACTGGAGATGCCCAGTGCTTGAGTGCTCTGACCTACAGGGAACACTGACATTCATTTCCAAAGCTTGGATTCCTCACTCAGTTCTCAGATATTAGCAATGTTTGAGGAGGAAATTCATTGCTGGAGGTTTTGAAAGCCAGCAAGAATTTGCACCATTAAATTAATAAAACCTCTTAAAAGGCATAGTAGTAGTACAAAGGTCTCCTGCTGCACTGCTTCATTTCTAGAGGAAGCAGTCTGTATCTTTAAATCAGTCTGTAAATCCTTTAAATCAGTCCTTTTTCAGCCCCAAAGGGTCCTCCAGTGTTCTCAGAAGAATTGCAAAGAAGAAATTGTAAACCCTTGATATAGTGCCTAGGGAGCAATTTAATTCTCAGGTTTGTTCATAATAGTAACTGATGCACCGGGCCTGAGCTGGTTATTAATTTCAGGTATTTGTTGGGGGGAAAAAACCCTTTCATTTTCAATCTAATCCAATTAGAGTGAGGATTATTACTGCAGGCTTCCGACAGAGTGGTGATTGCCAATCAGGGTTTCTAGGTCACCTTTTCTTATTAGTCTGAGGCACTCACTCTGCTTCAGCTCCACAACTCCTTCAGACCCTGCTTCATTATTTTCTCCTCTCCTGCTTTGAGCTGGACACACATCAGTTCAAGGTAATAAAATGATTGTAAGGAGCAAGGTCTTCAGTGTTTTCCTTTTCAAGTCACTAATGGTAGGTGGGCATTCAAATGGTAGTCCTTTTCAATGACACACGAACATACTGTAAGGACAGACAAACATGGAAAAATCCTGTTTCCCCTTCCTTATCCAGAGAGTCATTGAGTTCTTACAAATCTTTCCTTGTCCCAATATGTAATGAACACCTTGCAAGAAAAATGAGCAATTTAGCAGTCATGTGGAAAGAGAAAAGTAAAGATCTTCTTCTTTGATTGGCCCCTTACTACCTGTTTCTTGAAATGAGTCATTGCAAATGGAAGATAGATCTCATGGGAATGTGCAAACTGTTCTGTGGTCACTTGAATTTGGCAGGAAATGACAAAAACAGAGTAATAAAACCCAGTCACGAATGGAGATGACCCAAAAATACAATTCTTAGCTTTACTGGACTAAGAGTTTGTAATGGACCGTGTGCCGTTGTGCTGTAGACTGTGTAATCCAAAATGGGGATTTGCATTTGTAGAGTCAGACGTGCTGTTGTTACCAGCTCTGTGTCACTGGGTCAGTGCCACATGCATGACTTCTGACAGCTATTGAAAGTGATCGTTTCAAAAGCAGAGTAAGGTTTGTGTAGCTCTGAAATACTTCATTTCTACTAATCTATATCTCTTCACAGACAGTGATGATTAAAATAAAAACTACTATTCTTTCTCTTTTCCCTAAAAAAGCCACAAATATCCTAAATCTTAACTCGATCATTTATCCAGAGAGCGTTCTCAAAAGCATGAGAGTTTTAGGGCACGGGAATAATCTTTCAGAGGCTGAGGGGATACTTTTGCCATAAGGATAAGAAACAGCGGTGCTGGTGGTGAGAATTCCAAGTTCTGTTGAGAGACACGAGTAAAGGTTACGAGCAGAGTGTTCCTCACCGCGGTTTCACCGAGTCCCCTCAGCTTTCACCATCTCCTTGTATTGACAAAGTCTCTGTTGCCCCCCCGCCCGCAGCAACGTGCCCAGCGTGGGCAGCCTGGACCAGGAGTACCTGCAGATGAGCACGCCGCAGATGAGCACGCCGCTGGCGCTGAACAGCGCGGCGCCCGCNAACAGCGGCGCGGGGGTGCTGCCGTCGCCCGCCACGCCGCGCTTCTCCGTGCCCACCCCGCGCACGCCCCGCACGCCCAGGACTCCCCGGGCCGGGGGCACGGCCAGCGGCCAGGGCTCCGTCAAGTACGACAGCACGGACCAGGGCTCGCCCGCCTCCACCCCCTCCACCACGCGCCCGCTGAACTCGGTGGAGCCGGGCACGGTGCAGCCCATCCCCGAGGCCCACAGCCTGTACGTGACCCTCATCCTCTCCGACTCCGTGCTCAACATCTTCAAGGACAGGAACTTCGACAGCTGCTGCGTCTGCGCCTGCAACATGAACATCAAGGGCGCCGACGTGGGGCTGTACATCCCCGACTCCTCCAACGAGGATCAGTACCGCTGCACCTGCGGCTTCAGCGCCATCGTGAACCGCAAGCTGGGCTACAACTCCGGCCTCTTCATCGAGGACGAGCTGGATATCTTCGGCAAGACCTCGGACATCGGCCAAGCCGCGGAACGGCGGCTGATGATCTGCCAGAGCAACCTGATCTCGCAGGTGGGAGAGGGGGCCAGGAGGAGCCAGGAGCCTCCCATGAGCCTGCTGCTGCTGCTGCAGAACCAGCACACGCAGCCCTTCACCTCGCTGAGCTGCCTGGATTACATGGCCTCCAACAACCGCCAGACGCTGCCCTGCGCGAACTGGAGCTACGACCGGCTGCAGGCCGACAGCAACGACTCCTGGGTGGAATGCTTCAACGCCCTGGAGCAGGGCCGCCAGTACGTGGACAACCCCACGGGGGGCAAGGTGGACGAAGCGCTCGTCCGGAGCGCCACTGTCCACTCCTGGCCTCACAGCAACGGTACGGGGCACAGCTCGGGGCTCCGAATCTTTGGGGAGCTCTGGAAGTTTGTTTAGTTGTGGCTCACATATTCTTTCTGTGGGAAATGATAGGCCTAAAAATATGCTAGGAATAACACAGATTTTTTAGAATTATATCTAAAGTGCCAATAATCTGGTTGTCCTCAGACTTTGTGGCCTAAATTGTGAATGAGGTTGTGGAAATTCACAAGTCTGAAGCAAATTCAGGTGTTTGGGGGAAGGCAGAATGAGGGGCCCTTTTTAATTCTGGAGAAGGGAATAAGCAGTCAGCAGAAAAGAATTGCTCTGTTTGTGTAAGGTGAAAAAAGGGGGGAAAGTGTCAAGGGGAAAAAAATCATAATTAAATATTACTTGTTTGTATGCTGAAGATGCCTCAACATCTGAGCTGGGCAGCAGTAACAATGCACGGTGTGTGTAAAGGCCCGTGAGGACAGCAGTGTGTTTTAGACATACCACATAAAGTGCCATCCAGCTAATTAGAGTTGTCCAAATTCCAAGGGCAGTGTACAGAGCAATTCAAAGGTACAAAACACAAAAGCTGTTGTCATGTCTAAAGAATTCCTGTCCCTCCCTGAAGTGATTGCTGCTCCCTTGTGCCTTGCAGTGCTGGACATCAGCATGCTCTCCTCCCAGGACGTGGTGCGCATGCTGCTCTCCCTGCAGCCCTTTCTGCAGGATGCCATCCAGAAGAAGAGAACAGGCAGGACCTGGGAGAACATCCAGCACGTGCAGGGACCCCTCACCTGGCAGCAGTTCCATAAGATGGCAGGACGGGGAACCTATGGTATGTACAGTGGGCTAGGCCAAGTCAGAGTGGAAGTGGGGATTCCTAGAAATGGGCATTTTCTTCTGGAAATGTGTTAGAAAGGGGCTCTTTGCACAGCTTGGGGTCATGGGGGGGGCTCTTCACAGAGCTTTAGGATGCCTCAGAAGGCCTTTGTACCACCGTGGTGGAGGTTTTCCCCCTGCAGGGGATGAACATTTACAGAGAGCAGAAGGGGTGGGTGAGGCTCAGCCCCCCCATTGAATGGGGGTTTGGCTCAGAGCTGGTGTGGACAGAATGTGAGCAGAGGGAGCTGCTGAAATCCACCACATCCGAAGGGAACAGGGGCTCTGTGAGCTCTGCAGTCCAAAAAAACTGGGAATGCTTTCTCCACACAGGTTCCCATAGTCTTAATAAGAAGCTTCATTTTAAGTAACACTTCTGGAAAATCCACATTACAAACAACATTTTGTATGTGCACGCTTGCAGAATAACAACTGACATTTCAATTTCTATTTCTTGCCTGCAATTTATTTCAGGCTTAACCAATGCAGACTTGTTTAGGATTTTTTTCTACAGCTCCACCATGCTTTGCTCTCTATTGATATTTGATATATTGCTGGTTTCCTTGGGGCTGGGACAACTGGGGGTAACTCCAGTTCCTGTCTAAAGCTGTTGTGCCCCACCAGGAGCACTTCTAATAATTTTTCCAGCATTTGTAACTTGAAGAGTTAGGATTTGCCAATTGTTACCAGAGAATAACACCAAAATTCCCATGGAGTGCAGAGCAGAGCCTTTGATGGAGAGGCAGTGAATTTTGCTGAATGCTGACTTTTTAATAAAGTTGAATTATATTCTGCAGGAACTACTGGGTATATTTTAGCTTGACATTTTCAGCAGTATTTCTTCTACTGAGGCACTATTTGGGAGACACCCTGTTATACTGGATAATAATCCTCTCCATGGGGACAGCAGTGCTTGGAGCACACCCTGTGGAGAGGGGCAGGAGGCAATTTTTAGAATTATGATAACTTTGAATAGTATTATATACCTGGGAATAAATTTCTCTAAGCATTAGTAATTTTGCACAGCCAGGTGGAGGTGGATGAAGAGCTGTGAGATCAGATTTTGTGTGTTCCTGTTATTACTTGTGATTGAACAGGAACTCAAGAGCTGTGGTTATGGATATGACAAAGGAAAAGCAGGAGATGAAGCCTCGGGAAGGGCAGTAGGGGTGCTTAGACTGCACTGGAAGATGTTTTATTGCAGATTTCTAGGAAAGTTTAAGTGGTGCTTGGATCAGCTCCCTGCACTTTGGCCAACAACTTTGATTATATGACATTTCTCAAGTATGATATAAATCTTCCCTCTCCTTTATTAAATATTTTTTCCAAGAAGAAAGACTCTGTGGGAACATGCATTATCAGGCATGGCACACCCTCAGTACACATTCCCACCCCACGATCAAACTTGTAGGACACTGAGCACAGCAAAGGATGAGTGCTCTCCAATACTCCTGTAAAAGAACCCACTTCAGGGACACCTCTGCAGTTAAACCAGATATTTTAACTTATTCAAACTTGTAGGACACTGAATGCAGCAAAGGATGAGTGCTCTCCAATACTCCTGTAAAAGAACCCACTTCAGGGACACCTCTGCAGTTAAACCAGATATTTTAACTTATTCAAACTTGTAGGACACTGAATGCAGCAAAGGATGAGTGCTCTCCAATACTCCTGTAAAAGAACCCACTTCAGGGACACCTCTGCAGTTAAACCAGATATTTTAACTTTGTTTCCTTTTTCTTTTTTCCCTGTGAAGGCTCTGAGGAATCTCCTGAGCCTCTCCCCATCCCGACGTTGCTCGTGGGCTATGACAAGGACTTCCTGACAATCTCTCCCTTCTCCCTGCCCTTCTGGGAGAGGCTCCTGCTGGACCCCTACGGGGGCCACCGGGACGTCGCCTACATCGTGGTGTGTCCGGAAAACGAGGCCTTGCTCGACGGAGCCAAAACTTTCTTCAGGGACTTGAGTGCTGTATACGAGGTTGGAACAGGGGCCACGCTCGATTCTTGCTTCTTAAGTGGTGCTTTTGCACTAGTGCATGTCCACTGGGAGAAATCCAGGGGTTTAAAGGAACAGCTATTTGAAGAAGGCTTTTTTTCATTTTGAGGGTTTTCTGTCCTTTCTGAGCCCAAGAATGCTGCCTGACTGAGTTGTACTGGGATTCTCCAGGCACTTTGGGGTATTTCTTGCTGTCTGCCCTTTCCAGCCCACATTCTCTCATTTCACAGAGGATGCAGCAGTGGCATTAACAGATCTGCAGCCTCACAGTGACGGCCCAACCAAGCCTAAAGAACAAGGAGCAGATTAAAGAAGCTGTTGCTTTCTCATAGTTCCTAGGCTGGAGATAAAAGCATTTATTTTTTTAGAATGTAGGTGGTGTTCTCCCAGCATGTCAGATTCCTTTGTAACCTTAGTTTTGCTGTGAGTGCTATCGGGCCAACAGATAAATGTAGCCCTGTTTTTAAGAATATTTATTAAGGAGCCACCAGCTGCGTGCTGGTGATGCCTTATCTGTTAATACCTAAAACAGAAGCCACATGAAATCAGGAGAGTAAAAAAGCAGTTCTATTTATTGAAGGGCCTTCAGGTACATTTAGGGCAGACAGAGCCCTCCCAGGGGCTACACCCAAAATGGATAATGGGTCATGGGATTTCATCCTTTTATAAGTGTGGTGCATTTGCATATTGGGGTTTAATCTTCCAATTACAGCTTCAGGTAATGAAGTCATTTACCCCCAGTTTGCTCTCCCCATCCCACTTTTGTTTACATTTCTTGGGGCCTGAGACAGTGAGGGGTCCTTGGGTCTCAGACCTGGAGAGGAATTGTTCTGTCTGACCAACATGGGGAACAGCAGCTCACACTCTGTGTGGAGTTTGGAGTTACACACTAAAGAACTGCAGGGTTACAAATGGATGGAAAACAGAAAAGCTCAAATCCTAAGGCATCACTGGGAATGAAGGGCTCAGGCCACAAAGCAGTTGCAGAACATCCTGGGGTGCTCGGCACGTCCTTAGGCTGTCTGTCCCTCCCTCCCTCCCTCCCCAGATGTGCAGGCTGGGGCAGCACAAGCCCATCTGCAAGGTGCTGCGCGACGGGATCATGCGCGTGGGCAAGAGCGTGGCGCAGAAGCTGACGGACGAGCTGGTGAGCGAGTGGTTCAGCCAGCCCTGGGGCTCCGAGGACTGTGACAATCACTCCAGGCTCAAGCTGTACGCGCAGGTCTGCCGCCACCACCTGGGTGAGTGCCAGCCCCGGCCCGGGGGGGCTCCTGGGTGCACTCTGTGGTCTGCTGAAAAATTCAGAAGCTATTGCAGGGCTTGATCTTAAGTTTTTAGTTCTTTCATGGTAAATTTGCCTGCTTCAGAAAGTTGTGTTCTGACAGAATGAGAGGACAAGGCCTTAAGCTGTGCCAGGGGAAATATAGGTTGGATATGGGGAAATATAGGTTGGATATGAGGAAAAAAATTTTATGGAAAGAGTGGTAAAATATTGGAATTGTCTGCCCGGGGAGGTGGTGGAGTCACCATCCCTGGATGTGTTTAAATAAGATTGATGTGGCACTCGGTGCCATATTTCAGTGGAGGTGTCAGGGCATGGGTTGGAGTCAGTGATCTTGAAAGTCTCTTCCAAGCTGGTGATTCTGTGTGTGATTCTCTGTATGATTCTGTGTGTCTGTCACTCTGGGGATTGTGTCAGAGATTTAAATTCTTGCCTTTTTAGGAAAGGCAGTTTGGTATAAGGTGTTTATGAGTATCAAAAACATCACAGAATCACAGACTGGTTTGGCTTGAAAGGGACCATAAAATTTGTCCCATTCCACCCTGTCATGTGCAGGGACGCCTTCCACTAGACCAGGTTGCTCCAAGCCCTGTCCAACCTGGCCCTGGACACTCCCAGGGATGGGGTGGGGTGTTCCTCACACGACTGAGGGTGTCCATGATCTGGTTTATGTGCTGCTGCCACATCTCATCACACCCCTGTGACAGAGCTGTGTCACAGTGCCCTCAAGTGTAAGGTGTGTTCATAGGAGTGGTGGGTGAGTTCACTGGGACTCTGCAAAGGCAATGAGTTAACACAGGGCAGAAGAGAAGGTGTTGGTATCCCTGGTGACTGGGGCCTCAGTCTGCTGTGTGTGCATCCTTGGAACCACACAACCCTGAAGGCACCTTCTCCTCTGGACCTCATGTGGGCTTATTTCCATCCTGAAATGACACCTTGTAAAACACCAGTCTGGTTGTTTTTGTTATGGCAACCTGCCCTATTAGTTCTTTATTATAGCAATGCCAGGAGCACTCATTTGATGAGGGAGTGTAGAATCTGAGAGTGTGGAAGGCTGTAATGTCTGCTGGGGTAGCATCAGCTGGCTGGTCCTGGCTGAGTCCCTGCAGTCACCTGACATTGCTCCCAGATTTAATGTGGGGAGACACATGGCTATTCCATCCTGGGGTCAATATATATTGTGTATGTGACTGTGAGTTGGGATCTTAGCATGAGACACAGGAATTATTGCAAGGGGAGGAGCTATTGCAGCACTATTTAATACAAATACCCCAGGCTTCCCTGCACAGCCAGGTGAGGAGTTGGGCTGTTCAATTCACACCTGAGGCATCTGGCAGGGGCAGCTTTGGAAACTTTCCTGCTGGTGATTTACCACCTTGCAGAGCAAATAAATAATAAATATTCATTTATTACTTAAAAATTATCACTGTGATAGCTCTTTTTCTGATACCAAGGAGCAGAAATAACTATATTAGTTTGGCATTATTTTAGCTCAGGTAGAAAGGGCTTTCAGGTTTTCAGGCTGACAGAGATAACCTGTCACTGCACAATGCTGTTATTGCCACGCAGTCTGGCCAGAGATCACAATGTGTCAGTGCCAGCTTCAGGTCACACAGCCCTGCAGTCAGCCCTGTCTTTAAAGATAATTGGTTTGTATCAGTTTGAACTGAAACCCCGAAGAATGGATTCCAAAGCAAACACTGCTCATGGAGATTCCATTCTCTTGGCATTTGTGTACTCTTAGACTATTCTAAAAGCACGGGGGATGTTGTCTGAGTTGCTGGTCGATGCAGGTTCCTCTGATCCTGTCGTTAATTCCTGTTCCCATGCCGTTCCAGCGCCTTACCTGGCCACCCTGCAGCTGGACAGCAGCCTCCTGCTGCCCCCCAAGTACCAAACTCCGGCTCCGAGCCAGCCCCCGGCGGCTCCCGGCAGCGCGGCCCCGGCTCCCGCCAGCTCCTCCTCGTGTGTCTCGGCCGCCGGGGCGCCGGCCACGGGCAGCTCCTTCAGCTCCACGCCCAGCGCGGGCACCACGAGCCTGCCCGCCGGGAGCGCTTCGTCCTCGGCCTCCTCGGTGCCGCAGCTCTCGGCGTCCTCGGGCACGCCCGGCGCCAGCCAGATGGGCA
>VZRZ01008696.1:725300-744096 GCA_013398175.1 Climacteris rufus | reverse complement strand
CCCGGCCGAGCGGCCGCAGGGCAGCGCGGGCCCCGCGCCGGACAGCGAGGCGGGCCCCAGCCTACCGCAGCAGCAGCAGGAGGGACAGGAGGGGTAAGTGAAGGGCTCACACGGCTCAAAGTGCTGCTCCTTAACCCCCGGCCTGCGTTCGCACAGCTCAGAGCCTTTAGGCCTCAGGGAAACCTCGGAGAGAGCCCCTCGGACAGGTGCAGGAGCAGGTGGAAGTGGAGCCTGGTTTTGTTTGTAGCGTCACTGACAAAGGGGAGTTGGAAAACACAGCCCTCCCCTTTTTCACTCCAAGAATCAGCTGCATGGACATGGAGCTGCCTGAGGACCCTCCACCTGGCCTGTCCTTGCAGCACCAGCAGCGCACGGGGTGTCTCAGCTCCTGTGCCAGACCTGTGGCTGGGCACTGCAGGTACCCCGTGGAGCTGAATGCCCCTTGCTCCATCATACCTGCAACATTAACAGATACAAAATGCAAGCCATGGATTTTTTTTCCCCTAATTTTCTTGCAGTGCAGGTGTTGTTTTGCAAGCAGGCACACTGTGAGGTCAGGAAACACAATTGTAGTCCTGTTGCTTTAAAATACATTTTGGCAGCACAACTTTTTTAAAGACTTCATTATGAATAGCCATCCATCAAATAAAAATTAGGAGAAGGTTTTTTAGCATCGTATGTAAGTAACTTCCTGAGGGAACATGTTTTTCATTACCCTCATAATAATACATATTGCTGATAGTCCTGGTGTGTGTTACGGAGAGGGAAAAGCCCACATCCTGTTGTAGCTGGGTTGTCCTTGAGACATCTGTTCCCTGATCTGAGCAAAACACCCTTTGAGCAGCTGCAGGGGCTTCTCACAAAGTCTGGGCTGCTTTGATCGCTTACAGATGTTGAGCCTCCCTCTCATGGCTGAGGCAGGGGAGGAGCATTTTACCAAGTGAAAAATGCTCGGTCGCTCCTTCTGTTACCAGTGGAACCTTCCCTGTACCTGAGCAGGACTCCAGGCTCCGTGGATTGTTTTGGCACTTCTCCTCCCTTCTCAATTCCTTCTCTCCCCCTTCCACCTCTCCCAAAAGCAAACCCTAAACTGCACCAAACCCCAGACATGCACTTACATGAAAACACACAGAGCTAATATAGTCAACTTTTCCATATTCTTCAGACATAATCTGGTCTGATTGCATTAAGTGAAACGGTGTTAGACTGTAATTAACCCTGGGATTTTGGGTTAGGAAGTGCTGTGGGCACAGCTCAGTCCCTGTCCTGCCGGGTTTAGTTTTACTTGTGGCCGTGGGGATGCTGGTGCTTTGTGTGCCCCGGGGCAGCAGTAACTCCCCGTGGCCGTGCCGTCCGCAGCGCGGCCGAGCGGGAGCGCATCGGCGTCCCCACGGAGCCCGAGGCGGCCGACAGCAACGCCTACCCCCCTGCTGTGGTCATCTACATGGTGGACCCCTTCACCTACACTGCCGACGAGGAGTCTGCCTCCAGCAACTTCTGGCTCCTGAGCCTCATGAGATGCTACACGGAAATGTTGGATAACTTGCCTGAGAACATGAGGAATTCTTTCATTCTCCAGGTAACTCTGCCTTCCTCTGTGTCCTCGCACGCTGTCTGTCACAGCACACCTGTGGCATGTTCATTATGCTGAAAGAGAAAAAGGGGAGGTCATATATAACATTTAGGTGTCATTTAGAAATTATTTTTTGACAGTACAAGTCTGTATATTAAAAAAAACCTTGAGTTTGTTTTGATGAGGAAATTAATTAGAGCAGCCACAGTATCCCTACATCAAATCTGTCCCATGGTTCCAGCAATCTTATCTGCTCAATGCTTCCTGGAGAGGGATTTCAATTATTTAAGTTGCAACTTGAGTTGCCACTGCCAAAACTGGCCAGTTTCTCCTTTGATTACTGTACATGTTGAGTTGTTTGCTGTTTATATTCCCTTGATTTATACTGTTTAATCCAAAAGAAGTATGTGAAACCAGACATTTAATGCATAATATAACTATTGTATTGTTATTATCTGCTGCTTAAAAATAATTCACCATGTAACTTGGCATATAATAATAGTTACTTACTATGGAATTGCTGCAGAATTGAATTTGTGCAGCCAGAAGCAGCTCTTGGCCTCTTGCCCAGCCTGGCTGCATTTTGCCAGGCCTCCTCTGTCACAGAGGCTTATCCTCAATAAATGTGGGGGGAATGGGAGGCCAGAGGGCAGGGGCAGGAAGAAGTGTGGGAAGGATTTGTGTGCACCTTCTTTATTTCTGCTCACCTTGCCTTAAAAGTATTTCAGATTATTTAAAGAAAAATTAATTGGGAGTTCTTGTGGTGTCTTGAATTGGGCATGGAAGACATTTGTTTTTTTTGGTAGTCTTGACCTCATTGTTCCCTGAAAGGATGGGAGAAGCTGTCACCCAAATATTTCAGGCTTGGGGATGAACTGAAAATCAGCTGCAAAGCTTCATATCGTGGTGGGCTGCAGGCAACTGATTGATCCAGGCCTGGAGACACTGAAACTGAACCAGCCACTGACACCACAGTGTCTGAAACACAAGAACCACATAAACTCTGCACTGACACTGGATCTGAGGCTGTATCACACTGACCCCTTTTCTCGGTGCTGTTTGTTTTCAGATTTGCTGTTTGTTCCTCAAAATACATTTTGCCAGTTGAAGTCAAAACAGCAATTTTCTCTAAGTCGAGGGAAACGTGATCCAGTTCCAGCACTGGATTCTCCCAGCTGTACCACAGCATACACAATATGCAGTTACTTCCAAATAAATCAAACCCAAATGTTTGCAGCTTTACTACAGTTCCTGTACAGAGGGGGAAAGCCCAGCTTCTGAATTTCATGGGCAAAGCTGTCTTTAAAACACACAGGCACGTTTAGTAAGCAGAATGTGCTGCCAAAGCTGCGACAGCTCGAGCACGAACCATAAAGTAGTAAAAGTTTTGTGGTACTTAAGTTTTATTACTATTGAAAATATTTGTTGAAGGATTCTGTTTGGGTCTTGTAGTGTTGGCTACAATGTAAATGTTTTGAATTGTCAGTTTCTGCTCCAAAGATCTCACTGTAAAAGGGGAGACACTTCCACAGCCACGTGTGGGACTTGTACAATAAAACCAGTAGATAAAAGCAATGGAGTTACAGGGGTTTAATTCTAATTTTAAAATGGATTAGAACTGAAAAGCTGATTTTTGTCATGCTTTGTCTACTTCTGAAGGAGCGTTGTGCCATTTTTGCTTCCTGCTCTTGTTATGCAGTTGGGTCTTAACCCCCAAACTCATCTCACTGGCACATCCTCTGTAGCTGTGGTTCTTGCTGGTTGAACATGGGAATCCTCATGTGCTGCTTCACATGACTTCCTGAAACAAATAAAACTGAGCAGCAGCACGAGGCTACTGAGCTTCAGTGGGTACTAAACTGAAAAGGAGAAACAACCACACAAATCATTGTAAACAGAAACTTAATTGTTCTCCCTGCCCTCCTCTTTAAGGATGACACCACGGTGCCAATTCCCACCTGTCCAGCAAACAATTCCTAATCCTGACCACAAGCCAAGGAGCCAAACCTGCCTGCACACAACATTCAGGGATTGTGTAGTTCAGGCCCCCTGCAAGTGGAGATGTTGGTCAGTTCTAAACAATTCAGGGGGTTTGAATACAGGTGTTTGGGGATTCAAATTCACTCTCTCATTGTAATGGCAGAGCAGTGTTGTCCCTGGGAGTGCAGTCCCTGGCTGCTGCAGCCACTCCTGCCAGGGGACCTGTAATGCACATCATGGAGCATCCCAAGGAGCCCTGGCTGTGCTGTGACTGATGGCAGTGAGGAGCTGGTTTGGTATTGATGAGCAGCTCTTGGAAGCCCTTCAGCCCTGTTTCATTGTGTGTCTGAATTCCACAGATTGTGCCTTGCCAGTACATGCTGCAGACAATGAAGGATGAACAGGTTTTCTACATTCAGCACTTGAAGTCTCTGGCATTCTCTGTGTACTGCCAGTGCAGGAGGCCCCTGCCCACACAGATCCACATCAAGTCCCTGACGGGCTTTGGGCCAGCTGCCAGCATTGAGATGACCCTCAAAAATCCTGAGGTTGGTATTGGTGGCAAGAAAATCAAAGTCTGTTGATAAACTGTGACCACTTTCCTCAAATACCAAAAAGAAACAGTAGAGAAAATACTTATTGGGGGATTTTTTTCAAGGTATAGAACACAATGATAATACAAAGGGAAAAGGCAAGCTAATACTAAATTAAAAAATAGTAAGGAAAACATCAGACTCTTTGCTTTCAAAACATTTTAAGCTTTTGGTTTTGAGTCATAAAGTAAAAGGTTAAAGATCAGTGTGAAAGAAGAAGAGAGAATGAATGTCGTTACTTGGAGTTCTGAGTCATTTTGTGGTTTCAGTCTGTAGTGCTCTAACAAGAGTTTAAACCCAACCTTTATTTCTATTCACATATATATGCATATATATGAAGTGAGTTCCTATGCCTAATTGCAGATGTTATATTAATTCCCTGAGGTAAGGGAGAAATCCCCCTCTTCGATGGGCTTATCTTTCATCTGTTTTTTAAACTGTACATATTAAAGCCCCGTTTCTGGAATTTCAGAGATTTCAAAGGAAGAATAATCTATCCTACTTTCTATGAATGTTTTGCATTCTTTGAAAGATAACAATGAATATTTTATTTAGATCTAATGGACCAACCAAACACTTAAACACTTAACTGGCATAAAGAGCTGCTTGGGAGGGTTTAAAAACCTGCTTGCAAAATCACCATAAACCAAATCTATTGCCCACATAAATCATAAGCTCTCCCTCAGAATTCCCTAGAGCAGCCTGACCCCAGACATCTCCCCTTCACAGTCCCTCCTCATTCTTCCCTCACAGAGGAGTCTGGTCAGCAGGATGGATTTACAGCAGTCAAACTTGGAGCTGTTGAGGTGTGAGGGGGGGATAACAAACTTGCAAGGCCTCTGTGAGCATCTTTCTCCCTCTGACTGATGTCCCTGCACTCCTGCCTGGGTGGGACACTTGTAACAAAGGACAGGACACACTCACGGTGTCTCTGTGTCTCTAAGAAAACACCATCACTTAGGTTTCCTGTGAGCTGATAACTTGCACTTTGCATTTCATGTTTAATCTTCTGAGGGTACAAAGACACCAAATAAGAGGAGAATGTTTTCATGAGCTGCTTGCATTTAGGTTAATTAATTAATCAGGTTTCTACTTATTGCATTTTACGTGTTTGCTCTCAGTCGGCACTGAGGACTCCCAAACTTTGCTGAAATATTGAGAAAATACCCTGAGCATTTCTTAATTATGGAGCCTGTCTGGTGAGGCCCTTCCTGTTTGTTCTCCAAAGAGGAGATACAAGGCAAAGATGGGTTTGGGGTGACCATGTGGGAGCAGCTTTGCAGAAGAAGACCTGGAGGTCCTGTTGGACACGAGGGATGTGAGCCAGGCTGTGCCCTTGGAGCAGAGCAGGCAGCAGCAGAGGGGCTGCCTTGGGAAGTGCTGGCAGCACAGCCAGGGAGGTGCTGCTCCTCCTCCCCTCTGCTTCTGGGCTCCTCAGAACAAGAAACATGGATGTCCCACAGCAACTCCAGCCAAGGGCCTCGAAGATGGTAAAGGGACAGGACTATCTGACAGCTGGGGAGGTTTAAACTCCTGCCTGTGTCAGAGGCTGGTCCAAGGACTGGCTTCATAGCCTGGTTTACCTGTACATAAAAAGAAATCTTCAGATAAGGTTTAAAGTGCATCAGCTTTAAGTGGCAGCAATGAATTGTCTATAACCCCCCTTTTGCCAATCTCCCTCTTGACTAGGAATGCTTTGAATGTATTTATTGTTGCGAGGTTGCCTGTCTCTGTACTCACTGCCAGTGTGTGTGTGTTCCTTGTGTTAAATAGTTTCTGATCTATCTGCTGATGGTTGTGTTGACTCTATTGCAGAGGCCCAGCCCAATCCAGCTGTACTCACCTCCTTTCATCCTGGCCCCCATCAAAGACAAGCAGACAGAGCTGGGAGAGACGTTTGGAGAGGCCAGTCAGAAGTACAACGTGCTCTTTGTGGGGTACTGCCTGTCCCACGACCAGCGCTGGCTCCTGGCGTCCTGCACGGACCTGCACGGGGAGCTGCTGGAGACCTGCATTGTCAACATCGACCTGCCCAACAGGTACTCACTGGCCTGGCCTTTTCCTGGGCCATCCGTGCCTGGAGGGAGCCCTCACCCCCACCAGCTCCTCACACATCCCTTCCAGTCCCCTTCCTGCCGATGAGATCATGCTGATGTTACAGCAATAACGTTTCAGTTGGCACTTTTAGAATTTGGAATCTGCAGAGGAAAAAGTGACTGAGTTATGCTTGGTTTGCAACTTGTTCTACAGCTGTTATGCTTACAAATCTTACCTTGAGGAACACCTGGTGTGTTGCTCAGCAGCTGGACACTTTTTGATGTACTGAAAGCAGACACATAGTTCTTATTAGCAGTAGTAAAAGCTGAGTTAGGGACTGCCCAGAACTGTCAGAACTTCTGTAGAGGGCAAGCAGTGACATAATTATAGAGAATAGAAACCTGAAAGCTGTCCTTGACTCTCTTCTCACTCTCTGTAATTCCCTGAGGAGCAGGTCGAGGAGGAGCAAGCTGTCAGCCCGGAAGATGGGGCTGCAGAAGCTGTGGGAGTGGTGCATCGGCATCGTGCAGATGACGTCCCTGCCCTGGAGAGTCGTCATCGGGCGCCTGGGCCGCCTGGGCCACGGGGAGCTCAAAGGTAGGGAGCTGCCACTGCTGCCTCTGCCAGCTTGGCAGTGGGACAGGGACCCAGGCTGTGAGGCAGGGTGGCTCAGAACAAACATTTACAGCTCATCACAAACATTTACAGCTCAAAAATTGAGGGTAATAATCGTAGAACCACAGAGTTGTGTAGGTTGGAAAAGCTCTGTGAGATCACCAAGTCCAGCTGTTCCCCAGCAATGCTGAGGCCACCACTGAGCCTTGCCCTGAGAGCCACATGCACACAACTTTGGAACACTTCCAGGGATGGGGACTGAGCCATTCCTCAGTTTTGCATCACCTGCACACTTGCTGAGGGTGCACTCTGCCATCACAGTGACATGAGACTGGGTGAATTTAGCATTAACATCCTGTCTCTCTGCTTCCTAGAACCATGACCTTACAACAAGGTAAACAAGATGCACCAAGTTTTATCACAGGCAGGATAAGCTGTTGTTTATTTTGACAGGGTTTAATGAGGATAAACATGGATGGGAAGCCAGACACCCAGGCTTCCCAGGCAGCTCTCTTAGGAGTTTAAAATCTACACCAGGGCTGCTAAAGCCCTTTCTCTCCCTTTGTCCTCATCGTTGTCTTGACTCTGATGCCCACTTGACCAAGTGGATTGGAGTGTAAAGTACCTGGCAGAGAAATCACCAGGATCCTCCAGGCTGGAATTTCCTGGGCCATGACAGCATGGAGTACAAAAGAGTTCACTGCAGTCCCACCCTGGCCCTGAATTTCTGTATTGGTTTGCATCAACACTTTGCTTGTTTGTATCCTGGGTTTGATATTATTCCCTTATGTTGTGCAGGATTTGCACATTGTCCTTCCAGATGAAGTCATGGGCCTTGTCCCATGTTAGAGAAAGTTCTGAACAGAGTTATCCTGACACAGGAGTAGAGGCAGGATTCAATTCTGATTCTTCAACTTAGACATCACTAAACAAACAAAAAAGTCTAGCAAAAAAACTTACTGAACAAAAGAAGGCCAAGAGATTGCCATGGAATAAAACATCCCACAGGAGCTCCTTGAGCACCCACTCTGGGGCCAGAGCCCTCGTGCGCACGGGGTCAGTCCTGGGGAGCTGGGGAAATGCCAAGGGTTGGGAATGTTTTGCTGTTTCCAGGCGAGTGCTGGCTCTGTGAGCTCTGCATCAGCTCTGTCCTCCCACGGTGCTCTTTCCTTCCAGACTGGAGTATCCTGCTGGGGGAGTGCTCCCTGCAGACAATCAGCAAGCAGCTGAAGGAGGTTTGCCGCATGTGCGGCATCTCCGCGGCCGATTCCCCCTCCATCCTCAGTGCCTGCCTCGTTGCCATGGAGCCACAGGGATCATTCGTGGTGATGCCAGGTAGGTTTATCCAGCCATGGCAAGGCCAGTGAGCTGTTCTTTCATCCCACTTAGCGCTTGAGCACAGTAA
This sequence comes from Climacteris rufus, assembly GCA_013398175.1. Taxonomy (NCBI): domain Eukaryota; kingdom Metazoa; phylum Chordata; class Aves; order Passeriformes; family Climacteridae; genus Climacteris; species Climacteris rufus. The sequence goes on along the minus strand of VZRZ01008696.1, from coordinate 735,893 downwards.
TCTTGGTATTTCTGTACAGACCTTTCTGCCACCCATGACAGAAAATAGGCTGAGCCAGCAGAATTCCCCCCAAAATGCAATGCTACACGGGGCAAACAGACTCCTGGGGGAAGGGGACTGTAGGCCACTGTCAGACTGCTGCTCTGTTCCCTGGGCAGGTCATGGGTTCAGGCAGCCCGGTTCCCACAGGCTGGAAGTGACCTCTCAGACACCCTCGTGCATGGAGGAGTCTGCAGTGGGAAAGAGTGGAGCCTGTGGAAATGGGAATAAGAATAAACCTACTTGCCTTCTCATGTGCTGATGTTATGTAGAGTTCACTTACAAGCAGCAGTCCACAGAGTTAAGTTGAAATAAAATTAAATGTTAAGGTTCCCTTCTTGTTTTAGCTAAGCATGCACTTTTTAATGTATGTGGTGACACATCCCTAGCACATCCTACAGACCACTCTGGGGTTTTTTAAGTTCAGAAAGAAAAGACTAACACAGGGAGCAGAATTAATTGAGCTTGGAAATTACTTATCAAGATGAATATTTTCAAAGCAGAGATTTTTGTAATGCGAGAAAACAGATGGCAAATGAGGCTTTTTTCATAACACAATAAAACCCAAAGAAAGACCCAAATCTTTGTTTCCTGTAGATCCTTAGAAATAACTAGGTCAACAGAAAGCAAAAATCAGGTTAAAATTGAAGGTGCTGGTTAAATACTGCTGCAGAAAGTGTCTCTGCATTGACTGTTTGCATCTTCCGAGTTAATTGTTGGTGGGTAGTTGAGAGGAAGAGAGAAGGAAGAGAGAGAAGCTTTACTTTTGTGTGGCTTTATTTTTGTGTTTATTTTCATATCGACCAAAGCAGGGCGTGTTTCATAATTCTACAGAGATGTGTGTGAAAAATCAATTTAATTTGTTCATTTTCAGTAAATATTTGCTTAAGGGGCAGCAGGATGACAGGAGAGGTAGGGCTGAACAACTGCAGATCTCAATGCCAAGCTCTTGCAGCAATGCAATCTTTTGTGATGAGGTTCTCTGAAGGTGTGTGTGAGTTTGCAGCAGGAGGGGTGGGCAGAGGTGTCCCTGGGCCCCGGGGCTGGCGGGGCGCGGTGACAGTGCCTCTCTCTGTCCCACAGACGCGGTGACCATGGGCTCGGTGTTCGGGCGGAGCACGGCGCTCAACCTGCAGTCCTCCCAGCTCAACACCCCCCAGGACGCCTCCTGCACACACATCCTGGTGTTCCCCACCTCTGCCACCATCCAGGTGGCACCTGCAAATTACCCCAACGAGTTCAGCCCCACCAACGGTGAGTGAGCAGCGACAGCCCGAGGGGCCTGTGCAGGGCTGAGCTGGGCGTGAATAACCCCGAGGGGGCCGCGTTCCCCCGGGCCCCACCCCAGCCAGGGAACCAGCCCCGGCCTCAGGTGCAGCCTGGGGCTCTGTGCTTCCCCAGGCTCCTTCCAGGCAGTCTCACTGGTGATTCCCAAAGGGACACGGACCAGTCCAGTACTCCAAGGGGCACGGACAGGAACGTGCTTTGTCTTCTTGTTGTGAGCTGGTCGGGCCAGTCTGTGTTCTCCACTCGTGCTTCACGTGTGTCCTGTTGTGTGCAGAGCTATGAAGAAGGAGGCACTTGTAGAGTAGGGAAAATATCCCAGCCTGAGCCTTCCTGATGCCCCCAGAGTGTAAAACACAGAACCTGCAGTTTGTGTCAGCAGGGCTCTGCTAAATGCTTTATATCAAGTAAGCGTTTTCCTGCTTTGTCCCAGATCCTTTAAATGGTTCCAAACCAATTCAAACCAAGTCCCTACAAACACTTACAGTGGCTGTATTAATGAGGAGGGCAGGTAGTTCAGAGAGGAAGGCAGCCCCTGTTTTGAAGGCTTTGATCTGTTCCTCCTGGAATGTCCCAGGGCCTCCCAGAGGGAAGCTGCCCCTCTCCATCCTGTCCCAGAGGCCCCGGGATCCCTCCCGAGCACGACAAACATTAACCTGCATTAACCTGCCCCTTGGTGCTGCACATGGTAATTACAGCCAGCTACAAGAATGGCCTTTTCCAAAATGGTGTTAAATTTAATTTTCTTAACTCTGCTCTGCTTAATGATTAAGCTGCTTCCTATGCCATTAGCCAGCTCATTTCTGCTCTGGGGGCCAAGCAGAGCATGACATTAGCTCTGCTTTGTTTACTGAGGCTGTAGGACACAAGTTAATAAACTTCAGTTAAGTCATTCCTCCAGCAATCCAGAGCTTCTCCTCAGGAGAGGAAGGAAAACAACCACCTGCCCATTCAGTGCTTGGGCTTCAGGTGAAATTAGTTCAGGACACAAATACTTTTCCTCTTTTTTCAAGAGGAATTGTTGTTTATTATAAGTAGGGTGCGTGACTTCTATTTAGGGCTTTGTGTTTTAGTTTAAATTTGGTTGCAATTCTAATTAATGCAGTTAATTCAGACAGCTCCCACTGCCCCTGTCTGCCCACTAAAATGTACTTTAAATGTGATTATAAAACTTTAATTTCTTTGCCTACTGAGAAATCTGGATAAGAAACCACTGTAAACCATATTGTGATGTTGTAATTTTTTCCTCTGTGTTTATGGTGCCTTATCCTTCCCTCACATAACTTACTCATGGTATTGTAAACTGTGTGCAGACGATAAGTGGAATGCACTTCTCACAGCAGGCAGACCCATCTTCCCTGTATCTTTGGCCCTTCCCACCTATTAACATAAATGAAATTAAACCAGCCAGTTCTGATAATTCTGTGTGGAATTCCTGAGATGAAAGTGGGATATGAGAAGCTGAGTTGTTGGGAATCCTGGTGCAGTGTTTGAAAGAATCATGAGTGTGATTGGCCTGTGAGTGGGGCCTTGCTTCCCTCCTGGATCCTTGGGCAGTTTCCTTGGAGCTGCCAGAGCTGTTCCCAGAGTCTGGAGTTGCTGTGGAGCTCGGGGAGCCCGAGGAGCAGCACCTGCAGGAGCAGCAGCCAGAGCTGTGTGGTGGTTCCAATGTTTTGTTAATGGGGCTCTGTGAGCAGCTGCAGAGGTGTCAGTGGTTCTGTTACACAGCTCAGTCTGCATTTTATGGAGCTGCTACCACAGGAGTTCTGTTCACTCTGCAGCCACTGCTGAAAGTCATTATCCCAATAGTTGTTTGCCAGCTTTGCCTTCCAAATCTGTGTGGTTGCAAAGGTGCTAAGGGGGATTAAACAGTAAAGTGTTTATCTCTGCTTTCATCTATCTTGTGAGTATGTAAAAAAAGGCAATGATAATAAATCAAAATGAATGGTAATAAATTACAAAAATTTCTTGGAGAAAAAGAAAGAGTACAGCACGTTGGACATAATTTTCCTTTCTTTTCCTTTCCAGATGACATGTTTGACCTCCCATTCCCAGATGACATGGACAATGACATTAGAATTTTGATAACAGGGAATCTTCACTCTTCACCAAATTCCTCCCCAGTTCCTTCCCCTGGATCACCATCTGGCACTGGAGTGGGGTCTCACTACCATCACAGTAGGGTAAGGCTGGAGCACTGCAGGGCACACACTGCTTAAAGTAAAACACACAGAAAGACCCAAATCCTCCAACAAAATCTTCTTTTCCTGTAGATTCTCACACATGATTAGGTCAACAGCAAGGAAAAATTAGGTTGAAATTGAAGGTGCTGGAGAAGGTGTCTCTGCATTGACTGTTTGCACCTTCCAAGTAAATTGTACAAGGGAGCTGAGAGGGGGAGAGAAGGAGGAGAGAGAAGCTTTATTTTTGTGTGGCAGAGATGTAGCTGATAGAACTGCATAGATTTAATCTGTACTCATCTGTTCTTTTCTGGAAAATCCTATGGAATGTCCCTGGCACAAATGACAAGTGTTTGAGAGAAAGGAAGCTGTGACAGCCCCATGGATTTCAGGGGAGGCAAGAGGAGATAATTCTCCTGGTGATGAAACCCTGCCCATGGAAACTCTGCAGGTGCTGGATGGTTATGCAAATGTTGTTTTCTGAGGAATATTTAGCCCAGAGCACACAGTGTTTGGGAGTTATTTTTGTTTGAAGTGGCTTTTATAGAGTCAGTTCCAACATCAGTGATTACTTAAAATGCAAATTATTTTTTGGTAATTCAAGGTATTTTTTTGAATTGGCTTTAGCATAACTTGGATCAGGTTTGATGGAACTCTTTAACTCCTACATTTAGTTGTGTAAGACTAAGCTGTTCTCTTAAAATGGTTTCCATCACAAGTAGGTAGAAGTTTGATGCTTCATAATTTCCTGTGAAGTTTTACTCAAAAAAGTAATAACTTTATAGAAGTAGCATATTATTTCTTTACTAAATAATACAGTTTTTATTAGAGAAACAGGGTACCTTTTATACCATTTTATACATGTCAGTGAGACATCTTGAGATCAGAATCCTCCCTCTGAACATGACTGACTCGATGGTGGTGGTTTCAACGCTGGAAGGAGAAAGTCCTGCCTGTATTTTCCTTGCAAGCTCTGCCAAGATGCCTCAGTGGCAGCTTTAATTCAGTGTGTGAGGGGGAAATGCCTCCTGCCTCAGCCACAGAAATGCTAATCCTGCATCTTGTGAGCTCAGTCCACAACCACCTTCTGTTGATTGTGCAACTCACCCTTCAAAGGCTCGGGAAGGGCACATTGCTGTACCAGTTACTCCAAACTGGTGTGTGGGCAAATGAAACTTCTAAATTCTGTTGCCAAACCCTTCAGCCATAAATCACAGCTCCTCACTCAGGACACTTTCTCTCTCTCTCCAGTTCACTCAGCAGCCCCTGTTGTGTCCCACTTCGTGCAGGGTGCTCCCACTGGAGCTGCATCCCCGTGGCTTGGGAGCAGCCCTGGGAGGTTCATGGCCAAGAGCCTGGAGCCCTGGCCAAGCCCTTTCCAGCTGAACCCGAGTAATTCCCATTAACCATTAGCCCGGGCCTGGTAATTGCAGTGTAATGTTTGGCTTTAGCAGAGCAGCAGTGTGTGATCATCCCCCCGTGGGCCCGGGGTCAGGGCAATAATTGATGGCTGAGCACTGAGTGCTGCCTGCCCCAGCCTTTAGGGAGCCCTGACCTGCCTGGGATTCCTATCCAGACCTGCTGGAAGCTACTGGAAGGGAAGGATTTGTGATGGAGCTGCTTTCTGTCCAGTGGAATCTTTTTCTTTTTTTTCTAACCTACCGACATTTATGGATGAAGTGAACTGCTCCCCCAGCTCTGCGTGGATAAATTACAAGCTAAACCACTTTTCCTCTCTGAAATAAAACCACAGGGGAAAAAGGAAGGGCCTGGATAACTTTGACTAAGATTCCTGACTGACTGAAGGATGGCTCATTTGCTGTAGGACAGTAATTAGCAAACAAAGTCACTGCTGTGGAGTGGGCTGTAATGACACAAAGCCTCAGAGCTGCCTTTCCCTCCCGTTGCAGAGCCAAGGGGAGCGTCTCCTGTCCAGGGAAGCCCCGGAGGAGCTGAAGCAGCAGCCCCTGGCCCTGGGATACTTCGTGTCGACTGCCAAAGCCGAGAACCTCCCACAGTGGTTCTGGTCCTCCTGTCCTCAGGCACAGAACCAGTGTCCCCTCTTCCTGAAGGTCTGTCATGCTCCACGTGGAGCCCTTACTATCCATTGCTATTGCCCTGCTTGGAAAAGCTGCACTTGGAGTCTGTGGTGTCAGAGTGAAGCTGAGACCTCCCACTCCAGAAGTGCAGAATTCAGTGGGTTTATTCAAAATGTGACCTTTAACTTGGAATACACATGGCCGTGGTGGGTTCAACACAGAACTGCCAGCTTCCCACTCTGTCCTGAGGTGATCCAGAATGGATTGTTGCCTGGGAATCTGGAGCAGTACCTGCTGTAATGAAGAGTTAATTTTTGCTCTTTTCCTCTGCACAGGCCTCTCTCCATCACCACATCTCTGTAGCGCAGACAGACGAGCTCCTACCTGCCAGAAATTCTCAGCGAGTTCCTCACCCCCTTGACTCTAAAACTACATCAGATGTCTTGAGGTAACGCCCTTTGGGTTGTCATTTTGCCCTAAACCTTTGGGGACTGAGCTTGGAGGTTTCATAGGGATCTTTTCAACCTGACAAAATTACTTACTAGTTTTATCAGCAGTTTTTAGCTCTGCTGTGCCCTACATGGGGCATTTCCTCCTCCAGCTGCCAGAGCAGGGTTTGAGGGGGAATTCTGTGGGTTTTTCACTGCTGTGCACAACAATGCCAAGGAAACTCAGAAACAGCTCAGCCTGGCCACAGGGACACCCTGGTTTGCCCCCCAAGACTGCTCTGTTCACCTGGGGTCTGACCTGGGCTGTGCCACTCAGTGTTTTACTCACCAAACCAAGTGGATTTATAGGAAGAGAGAAAAGCACTCCCTGATACCACTGTCTTAGGAATTGGGATATAAAGGAGACATTGTCCCTGAATTAGTAGAGGGGTTGTGTGGTGGTCTTCAGGATGACATGAGGGACTGAACACGGATCTGTGTGATGAGAGCACAGAGTCTGGGACACACCAGTGAACAAGCAGCATCAGCAGGGAATAGGAATGTCTAATCTAAGGAAATTGGTGGTGGGTTATTCTAGAAAGTCTGAATTTGCATCCTCTTGGAGGAGGAGCTCTCACAGCTGTCTCAGGGTGTTGAGTACAGGGAGGATGCAGTGAAAAACAGGGAAAGGATGAGATGCAACAGACACAAGTTACAAGATGAGAAATTCCAGTTAGATACAGGATTACAGGAATGGTGTGATCAAATACTGGCACAGCGTGCCCAGACAGGCTGTGGAAAACCTCAGAGGTGTTCAATCCTCAAGGCTTTGACAACAGTGGCATTTGGACCCTGTGAGCCCATAATCCCTGTATATTGGGGAGGGCCTTCACTCAGATAGTTTGGTTCCAGTCCACACATAGCAAACCTAGAAATTCCTGCTTTGCAGTGAGGTTCCTACTTTGGCAAGCCCAGTGCCACAGTGCATGCCCATGAGGCAGCAGAGATGCCTTCAGCAGATGTTGCCCAGGAGGCAGGGCAGGGGTCAGCAGTGTGGTTGTGTGTGTGCAGGTTCGTGCTGGAGCAGTACAACGCCCTGTCCTGGCTCACCTGCAACCCGGCCACCCAGGACCGCAGCTCCTGCCTGCCCGTGCACTTCGTGGTGCTCACCCAGCTCTACAACGCCATCATGAACATCCTGTAGGACACACAGCACTTGTTCCTCTGGCTGCTTCTCCCCTCCACCCAGGAACGTGCCACGCCCTGCACAGAGCTCCGGTTTGCTTCTCTTCAGACCAGTCCCGTGCCGTGCTTCTGTTCCTCCGAAAGCACACGTGAATTCTGCGGTGTTCAAAACTAAACTACCCACGGACATCTCTGGCAGCTTCGGTCCAAAATCCGGGAACATCCAAGAACAGTGAACACAGAGTAACCTCAAGCCAGTGTTAGTTTGGTGGCTCAGTAACTACTGGTCAGTGTGATTATTTTTTTTAATATTTTATTTTTTTAAGGAAGACTACAGGATCTTTTTGCATTAGGAACTGATAAAGAACCAAGAGCAGTCTCAGCCCTGCAAGTCAAACCACCTTGTAGTGCCCAGGTTGGGTGTTTCTTCGTTTGCTCGTCGTAAACTGGGACTGTGCAGGAGGAACAAACCACAGACACAAAACCACACCCTTGTAGTCTCGTATAAATATTGGAGTTTTCTGTCTACCTGGAGTTCCTGTCAGAGTGGATTGGGATGAATGCATGCATTTGTTACCTGTCCATGTAGATATGAATGGTCTGGAGATACTTTATTTATTTTTAGGTTTGGGGAGGGGAGGGATTAAATTATAAAGGACCAGGAACAGTAGAAATATCTTAAAAATCCAGCTCCGTTCCACTGTAGGGTTATTTATCTACAGTCCTCTCACTCTTCTGACCTGGAAATCAAAAGTGAAGTTCACAACAATCAAAGTCTGGGAAGGGAGGCGTGTTCTGTAAGGATATTTTGTATTTTAAGGAATTCTCCCCTGCGTTTAACCTGGTTCAAGCAAGCAATGGCCAGTGTTTAATGAAGGATAACACTACCTAAGGGAGAAGAGTGAGAGGGAGGTAGGGAGGAAAAATACTTTAAAGCCCCATGTCAGGGCAAGTGGAAAGTGGTAAATTAATCTATTGTAGAGCTATGATTGAAATATATTTCCAGTAAATTTAGTGATGCTAGAAAACTATTTACTGAAAGCCAAGTCGCCCTTTAATTCTGGGCAGACTCGTCCATGTACATATCCAAAAATATGGTTTTTGTTTACACTAAATCAGTCACAAATCTGGTGTATTTTTTCTGACTATAGGAATATTATTTCAAAGAAATAATTTTAAAAAATTATATCATTAAATTAGTACTTGAAGTTACACCACTGTGGTGGCAAAGTTACTTTGTTTAGCGAAATGATTGCCATTGGGAAGGTTAATGGCTAATTGAAGTATTTTTATGACTCCTTCATTCCAGGCTCCAAGGGGTTCCTATTCCAGCCCCATTCCCCCGTGTTTGGGGGGGCTTTGGGCAGCAGGAGGGGGCCAGGGTCGGGCACTTGGATCAGGCTGGGTGACCCCTCCCCTGGCTGGGGAGAAAAAACTACCAAGTTTAGAGTTCTTCCAAAAGACTTTCATGTTCTGGTTAAAAAAAATGAAATTCTATGATTTTAGAAAGTATTTTTCTTGAGATAATGTAACATTTAAAACAAATTATATAAAATAATAAAAGAAAAAAAAAAAAAGAATTGCTTGTGTAATGAGAAGGTGAAGGCAGGGGAGGAACCTGTAAATGGATTATTTCCTTCTCTGCTCCACCCCTCCGTGTGGGTGTCCTCTTTGCAATGTATAGGTTAAAAAAAATCTGATATCAAACCATTTGTATCTAATGTGTACAGTGTAAAATTGACTTTAAAAATATTGCAGTACTATTTTTTCTTAATCAGAAAAGAAAATTCTCAAGGCCTTTTGAAGAGCATAAAAAGATGAAGATTGTAAACTTGTATAAAAAAATTTAACTTGGGGAGGAAAAAAATGTAAAGTAGACATTTGTAATCTTTTACCATTTGGGGGTTATTTGTTCCCAGGATTCATCTGAACTTTGGATTATTATTTTGCTTATTGTTTTTAAATGGGCCGTTTTTATCCAGGGGCGTTTCTTCCCCACAAACCTGGTTCTAAGCAAAAATTAGAATTAAAAAAAGGGCAGCAAGGAGTAGTTTTCATCTGGTGTCTTTTATTTAATTTTTTTAAGTTAAGAGAAGCTGGTGACATATTTATACGTTTTTGTGCAAAATAAATGAATGGCAATAGATTTTAAAGAAAAATCTTATGTACTTCAGTGTGAAAAGTTCTGTATAATATTTCCCTTAAATATGCATTATTTTACTTGTGAGTTTTTTACTGAATTAATCTGAAATGTACAAGCCCTGGCTTTCCTACAGAGTGAAGAAAGTTATTTTATTTTTTTTTTTATTTCTAACTTTGGAAAATCATGCCTAAATCAGAATTATTATTACAGTTGTTTGAGCTAAAGGGAGCGGGAGGGTGGGGAATGTCCAGCATGCTTGTATGTATATTTCAGAACCTTTTTTAAATGTAAAAGCTGTACATTTCTGGGGAGTTCTGAATTTCTTTTTGTTTTCTTTTTTTTTTTTTTTTCTCTGAGCATTTTGCAGTGAGCTTCTTTTATATATAGCTGACAATTTGAAAGAAAACAAAAAAAAATGTGAAGTTCATTTTAAATCTACAGTATATCGCTGGTACAATACACTAAAAAAGACTTTGATAAAAAGAAACAATAATAATAAAAGACCTCCATTTTAAATGTCATTCATATATACCTTGTGGATGAGAGCTATATACTTTTACACACTTTTTTAGATGAATAAATTATTGAATTACTGAAACTGTTGGTGGAGTTTTATTCTTGTATTGAACCGTGAGGTTTTGGCACTCCCAGGGAAGGAGGGGCTGCCTTGCAGGGTGCAGATGCAGGGGTGTGGACAGCACTGAAATGAAACGTTTCACACCGTGGTTTTTGGGAGCAAACTGGCTGTTCCTGAGGCCAAGGATGGCAAAGCTGCCAGAGGGGTGGGTGGGAGCAGCCTGGGATAGCTCAGTGCCTGGGAGCAGTGGCTGCTTTCCATGGGCAGCTCCAAACACAGAGCTGCAGCAGTGAAGGATGAACTGTCCCTGTGCAGCAGGTAAGGCTCCAGCAGCAGCTGGCAGTGCCAGCTCAGGCCTGTCCCTCTCCCTGCACAGGGACAGCCCTGGATCAGGGGGAATATGGAACCAGAACCCCTGGCCCAGGCTTCCCAGAGGAGCTGCAGGAGCCCCATCCCAGAAGAGCTGGACTCGATGGTCCTTGTGGGTCCCTCTCAGCTCAGGACCCTCTGGGATTCTGTGATAATTAATTCTGTGATAATTGTACCTGCAGTGGGCAGGGCTGGGTTGGACTGTTGGACACCAGGAGGTCTCCAGAGCGAGACACTCTGGGTTCAGCAGGGTCATTCCCAAACAGGAATGTGCCAAAATAACAGGTAATGGACAGTGGTGGCATCCCAGGATGGGGGGGTGGGGGGGATGGAGCCAGCTGTGACATCC